>JAQFZG010002020.1:0-18284 GCA_034695465.1 Entomobrya nicoleti
GATTTTAAACATCCTTCATCATATGCCCCAAAATTTGTTCTTCGGCTTAGCCGAAGAAATCTCTGGCCTTTCTCGTGTGGAAATAAGTGGAGAGCATTTTTTGTTCAAATTGAAAAAAACAGCAATAAAATGTACATATGGGATATTTATTAAAGGTAAGATTTCCAGAACATTTGGACTATGAATGGTCAAAATAATTTAATAGCTTATAAACATAAACGATTTCGAAAAAAAAACAGTTTTCATTGTACTGAATGTTTGCATTAAATTCTGTTAAAGCAATTAACTTTAAAACTAATTACAAACTTTAGATTCAAAAATATGTAATTAATTAGTAACGTTTTGCTGGCGTCACAGGTTCTCCCAGAGAATCCCTGTATGTCCACCGCTGCTGCCCATAAGTGGGATTTGATGATAACGGGCTATTATTAATTGACTGAATTTTGTTACTTGATTGACCCGTAGATTTTCTAGACCTTCCACCCATTGTTCTAGACAAAGTCAATGCTTTTAACTTTGAATTGAATATTGTCACTGCCATTGTCGCTGTGCGCAGTTTCTTCCATCTTTGACGTCCACTGATTTCATCCATTGTTTCGATTATTGTATCATGGGCTACATAATATTCATAAAAAGGGTTTAGATTGCCATTCGTCCCCAGAAATGTGAAATAAAATTACATACTTACTTGGATTGCTTTGACCAATTACCACCGCGTTCATTACAACATGTTGGACATGCGGATGGCTTCCCAGTGCAGAGAGCACTGGAGTTATTCCAGCAAATTTCCGGCGGACCAGATGCTCCACAAAGTCAGCACCTAATAGCTCTTCATGAGCTTCCATTCTTATTGGGATAATTTTGTTGATAGTCTAAAAAATTAAAAGCCTTTAATTATTTTTTTAATCTTTGAAACAATTGATTATTTTAAATCTTCAATTCAATACTCGCTCACCCAAAGCAAAGTAAACGTAATTAATATCGCCCAAACTGTAATGCAAACACAAGCCAACAATTGAATACTAAGTAGATGCCAAGATCCCCCACGAAATAGCCCGTAATATCCCTTTGTAAATCCTGCCCCTCTGTCATCCTCAGCAAATAACCCCACCGCCAATAGTCCCCATGCTCCTCCAAATGCATGTACACATGTAGCTCCAACGGGATCATCGACCCTTGTGTAATCAGCGAATCCTGATGTGAGGATTATCACCAAACCCCCAATTATTCCTATAATAAAGGCTTCAATGGTGTGGTACAGGGCACAGCCAGCGGTTATCCCAACTAAAGCCCCCAAAACTGGATTGACGATGTCCATAACTTGGAAAATTCTTCCGGGACGGCATAAAGTCCAAACGCTTCCAATTAGACCGCCACCAAAACTTGCAATTACGGTTGTTACTGCAGCCCTTTTAAAAATTAAAAATATAATTTTTAATTAACCTTTAGTTTAATTAATTATTAAAATAAAACAGCCGGAAAAACTCTTGAAGTACCTACCTTGCAGCAAATTTCCATTTAACTCCGGAAACTCCGAAAGTACTAAAAAGCAAAATATTTTTTTTTATTTTTTTTAGAAACTAATTAGCTATTTAGTCAATTATAAATTATTAATTACCTTCCACTATTAAACGCCAACCATCCCCACCACAAAATATACAGCCCAACAATGCAACTTGTGGGATTCCCCAAAGGCATTGGAGCAGGTCCATTATCATATCGCCCCAATCTTGGTCCTAACATCCAAGCAGCAATATAACCGGAAACTCCTCCAAGCAAATGAACAGCTCCAGAACCTGCAATGTCAATGCACCCCATTTCCGAGAGAAATCCACCCGGACCCCATATCCATCTTGCGGGGACACAATAGACAATAGTATTCATCATACTGAATACACAATAGCTTTTAAAGTTACAGCGTTCCGCCATTGTTCCAGACACAATCTAAAAAAATATTTTCCAGACCAAAAATTGACGAAAATCTTAAAGTTTAAATTTGATTATATTTAAATACACCAATTTACCGTTGTTGCAGTAGTGGCAAAGCTAAGCTGAAACATAAAGGATGCAAAAACCGGACCCATAATTTCATAGTTTGAGTCAACCATGTACTCCCCTACCCCCGCAAAAGCGGTGGAGCCCTTATCCGCACCAAAACTTAAACTAAAGCCAAATATCCAGTATGTCAATCCTCCAAATACGATATCCACCTAAATAATTGCAAAACAACAAATGTCCTAATTTTTGAAAAATTAATTAATTAAATTATTTATCAAAACTTACCACATTTTTCATCATGATATTCGCCTCATTTTTAACTGACACGCATCCCGACTCCAACATTCCAAACCCAGTTTGCATGGTAAAGATAATGAAAGAAGCGGTTAGAATCCATGTCGCATCGTCCCACGTTAAATCCAACACCCAAACATCTGAACCCCCTGCTGACTCTGTAATTGTTTCGGTCAGTGTAGCCGGTGCCCGTTCCTGTACTTCATATTGCTGGTACTCTTCCAGCGAAGCCCTTAACTGTGGAAAAAGAAGGTGTCCATGTCCAACAGAAGCTGTGGTGGCGCCAGTGACCTTGGTTGGGTTGTAGCCTCCAAAAAATAAAAATGCACCGGTACCCACTGAAAAATTGTTTCCTTTTAAACTAGCTAGTTGAGCTGGTGGTGTTGTGAAATTTGACATCTTGTCAATTTATTTTACAATCGCACCAATATAACTTTATTTTTCGTTGAAATGCACTCGCCAATCATGAATAGGAATTTTAAAACAATTGTAGAGAAAATTGAGCCGAGGAAAAAACAAAGGAAAAGAAAAAATGCTGACATTTTTCTCCGAAAAAAATATGTCTTGTAATGAATGACACTGTTAGTTAAACAGTGTTGCCGAAAGAAAAACGACTAGTCAGCTCAGAGCTCAGGTCACAGAAGAAAAATTGTGCAATGTAATCCAAACTGCTTCGATAGTTTTCTGCTGCAATTTAAAAAAGGAAGGCTACATGTTTTGCAGTTAGCAACATTTTATCCTTGATAAAATGATGATCATCATCGGATGTCGGATTGAGTGATTTGAGTTTTGACACGGAAATTATCCATTTAGGTATACCACCGCACCACCTGCAGACAATGACAATTTGCTCTAATGACAAATTAGGACACATACATTTTTTAAATGTTGCGTCACATCGCGTGACATGGTCACATTGACTGTTTTCTTCTGGTTTACCCCTTTTCCCGTCCTGTTCCTTTTTAACTGTTTTGCTTTTTCAACTTATTTGAATAAAAAAAACATTTGATCATGATAACATTTTAGATTTTATTAAATAAAAAAATATTCCCGAAATTTTTTTTCTTCTCGTATTTTCTGTGGACTACCTTATCGATAATCTGTCATTGTCATATTTCATTTAAAAAGTAGCATTTTTACTTTGTTCACTTTGTATTGCGTCATCATGATCAAACTCATGTTCATGTCACATGTCACCTGTAAATATGTCTGCAGTTTTTAACACATCTGAGTTTTCAAGGTCATCAACTTAAACTGCAGGAATCCTTTTTGGATACAAGCTTGTATAATACATGCAGTAGGAAAGCAAATTTATCTTTTGAGTGTTCACAACAATTTATTTTTTGTGCACAAGATAAAAACATGGGATTGACAGCTATGCAGGGACCTTTAAGATGGGGATTTTTCGGTGCTGGGAAAATTACCAGTGATTTTGTAACCGTTTTAAATGCATTGTCCGCCCACTCCTCTTCCCAACCTCCCCAACACGTATCTTTGGCAGTTGCTGCAAGGGATTTCCAAAAAGCTAAACATTTTGCGGAATCTCATGGAATTAAAAAGTCATTTCAATCGTATTCCCATTTAGTGAAGGATCCTGAAATAGGTTAAATTTTTATCAATAAATAAATTATGAAAAGTATAAAAATATGCAATTTTCTTTAAAACTTTAATCATTCCAGATATCGTGTACATTGGAACAGTCAATTCGGAACATTATTCCCAAGCCAAACTAGCCATTGAACATAACAAACATGTTTTGGTGGAAAAGTCAATTTGCACAAATTTCAAACAATGTCAAGATCTCATGGAGTCGGCTAAAAAGAAGGGTGTATTTTTAATGGAGGTCAGAGGTCAACTACTCACAAAAATATAAATTTAGCACAAACTTGTCAATCAATTTAGCTAATTTGGGGATTAATAATTAGGGATTCTGGACAACAGCGTTCCCTGCTGCCAAACAATTTTACTCGGAAATAAAAAATGGAGCGGTAGGGGATGTGGTCTCGGTTATCTTGGATGTTGGTCGAGGACAAGAGTTTTGCAAACAGGAAAGATTTCAGTAAGACATTATCATGTCATTCATTTAACATGAAGGGCATGCCACGTGGCCAGTGGAGGCCAGTGGATAGGAAGGAATGACAGTTTAATTTAATCACTTTTGTCTAATCATTTAGATTGAAGGAACTCTCCGGTGGTGTCCTCCTAAACCACGGGGTCTACGGTTTAATGCTAACTTATTTAATGCTTGGCAAACCTGATAAACTGTCAGCAGTTGGTCATCTAATTCAACCGGAAGGGATTGACGAAACTGTCAGTATCACAATGTCATATGGAGGAGACAAGGCTTGCATTTCTAATGTGTTTTGTACAATGAAAGCTAACATGTCATCGGAAATGCGTGTCACGGGCACCAAAGGAGAAGCCAAGGTAAAAAAAACACAAGCCGTCATTTAAATAATTAATTAAAAATCTAATCACCTTGATTCGCCATTTTATTTTCTCGTAGCTTCTGTATCCCTTTTGGGCTCCTACCAAATGCTCATCCCCCAACGGAACATTTTCTTATGAGTTGCCTCAAATTTGTGAAAAGGTCAAATTTAACTATTTGTTTGGTCAGGGATTCAAGTATGAAATTGATGAGGTGTACAGGTGTATCAGCCAAGGTACTCTTAAGAAAATTAATTGTAATTTAATTTTAATTTTAGCTATCATTAAATTTTTTAACTTTTAATTTAACTGTTTTTATTTTGAAAAAAATTATTAAGGGCTACTGGAAAGCCCTTTAGTCCCTTGGGACGCCAGTTTAGCTGTGATGTCCATGGCAGATGAAGTCAGAAGACAAGTTGGGGTCACATTTCCACAAGACTAAAATGCTTTAATCATTACCATCATCAAAATACATTGTTTTGTCATTTTTGTAATTTTTGCAAAAAAAAATGCAATTCGCATTGTTAACAAATTACTTAATAAAAATCAATACAATATATTGCGTGACATGCCAAGAAAATACATCATCCAATTCCAATACATTCAATAAAAATTATTCCAGTGGCATAACATATTTAACATGGGTTTCCATTGCATAATGACATGTTTCTCTGTAAATATCGATTAATCTCTTAAGTACATGATGATGCATACAGAGATAACTATCAACACTATATACCTATACACCTGGATACATTCATATTCATGAAAATGCTATAAAATATTGATCAATTCTCCAGTTCACTCACACCAGACCAGAGACTCCAGAGTGCAGACCATAGACCAAGTCCAGTAAAATCCATTCCTTTCCAACCCAAAGAGCTCCCACAAAAGAGCTCAGCTCTCAGCTGAAATATTAAGTTTTTTTTGGAAACGATAAACAAGTTGGAATATAAATTTTAAATAAGTGTAATTAATTAAATTTAGTAATTATGAGTACCTCTCAAGCAATAAATGGAGGAACTGGGAAAGTGGAGGGGGTGGAGTGTGGGAATGGTAATATCCTTGAAAATGGAGCAGTTAAGCGTCTCCTCCATAGCATTGTGGAGTATAGCCCAACCGGCTTAATTAATTTCATACAGCCGGGTCCTTTGGAACTGGTGCTGGAGGAAAAGATTGAGAAAGCGCCGGTGGCCAAAGAGGAAGAAATGGAGGAGATTGCGAAATATGTGATGGAATATAGTGTGAATACGAGTGATCGACATTTTCTTAACCAGTTGTATAACGGAGTGAATCCTATGGGATTGGTGGCTTCGGTTATTTTGGAGAAGATGAATACAAATGCGTGGGTGGATTTTGGATTAAATTATTTACTTTTTTTAAATGATTGGTTTGTATACAAAATGTTTTTGGATTTTGAAATATAACTTTATTTAAAATGTTTCAGACATACGTATGAAGTAGCTCCAGTATTTGTTTTAACGGAACGAATAATGTTGAAGAAATTGCGGCTATTATTCTTTGGAGATGAAGAAGGGGATGGGATATTTTCCCCGGGGGGAAGTATGGCTAATATGTATGGATTCATGCTGGCAAGACATCGATATTTCCCGGATGCTAAACAGAAGGGACTGTTTGGGGGACCACCACTTGTTATTTATACGTCACAAGATGTAAAAAATAAATAAAGGGAAAGTGGGTGAAAGTTATTTAATTATTTTGGAATTTAAAATAAATAATTTTTGTGTTTTTTTTTGGTGAGTAGGCCCATTATTCTGCATCCAAAGCGGCGAATTGGATGGGTGTCGGATTGGAAAATGTGGTGAAAGTGAAGACAAATCGGTATGGCCAAATGATTATTGGAGAATTGGAGTCGGCAATAAAGCAGAGTAGGGCAGAAGGGAAAATTCCTTTGGTTGTGAATGCCACTGCGGGTACTACTGTACTGGGGGCTTTTGATGATTTGCAAGCTATTTCAAAGGTGTGTACACATACCGGAAGTTAAAAAATATGTATTTAGAAATTAAAGATAAAAGATTATTAAGATAAATTAATATATATTTTTTTAATTTGAAGATTTGCAAACGGGAAAACATTTGGTTTCATTGTGACGCTGCATGGGGTAAGCTTTTGTAACCAATTAATTTAGTTAAATTTTCCAATGACAAACATGCAATCTACTGATTATTTTATATTTAGGTGGAAGTTTTATTTTCTCGGAGAAACTCCGTGCTGAAAACTTGAAAGGAATTGAAAAGTAAAATATTAATTTATTATTTTTAAATGAAAATTAATTATAGTACCCTAATTGATTTCTTCTGTGTATAATTTTTATGTAAAGATGTGATTCAATTGCATGGAACGCTCATAAAATGCTAGGAGCCCCACTCCAATGTTCCATCTTCATAACAAAGGAGCCTGACAGCCTAACCAAGTGCAATTCCTTATCGGCCTCTTATCTTTTTCAACCTGACAAGTATTACCCCGTGGAGTACGATAAATGTGGGGATAAAAGTAAGAAACATAACTGTTTAAACAGCCCCCCCCCCCATTAATGAAATAAAACATTTAAATGTTTAAACTAAATTATTTGAACTAGGTTTCCAATGTGGTCGAAAACCAGATGCATTTAAACTTTGGTTCATGTGGGTAGCTCTCGGCACCGATGGCTTTCGTAACTTGGTTGAAAACGCGGAAGAATGTGCAAGGCAAGTTAATTATTTTAGTGGTAATTAAAATTAATTACCAATTAACACAAAACTGATCAGCTAATTTCTAAAAATGCTATTATAAAACAGGTACATCACTGAAAAGATATCTATACGCACTGACTGCATCCTCTATCTGGATAAGCACCAATGTACAAACGTATTCTTCTGGTATATCCCACCCCGTCTACAAAACCAAGAAAAAACTGAAGCATGGTGGACCGAACTGGGGACCATCACCCGAAAAATCAAAGAAAGAATGGTCCTCAACGGCAGCCTAATGATAGGTTACAGCCCCCTCCCCCACAAAAACGTTCCCAATGCAATACGCCTTGTAATTTCCTCCTATCCCCCGAAAACTCATGAAGACATGGATTACGTGTTAAATAACATAGTCAACTTGGGTCAAGATTTATAAGAATTAACTAATTTTATTTTTCCTTAATAAAATAAAACACACTTTTACAAAAAAAAATCAAATTATTCAAAAATCTTTTTCCAATTTTCCTCCTCCAAAAATTCCCGCCAATTAAACATTTTAAACTGCTCCTCCAAACACTCATCCTCCTCAAATTTCCTCCCCTTCCACTTTCCCTGCTTCTCCAGCTGGAACTTTTCCTCCCCACTATACAATTCCCCTGAAGCACTACTCGCCTTCAACAACTCATTCATTTTCTTCTTATTAGTATCCTTCGCCTCCCAATTGAATCCATTCATCATCACAAACTCCGTCGCCCCCGCGTCAGTCATCCTCTTCAAAATGGTAGCCGTTGGTGCCGGATCACAACTTCTCATAAAAACCCTCTTCGCCTTCAACAACTTTAAACTCTCTTGATCCGCCTTGCAATTTTCTAAACATAAGCTTTCCAGATCCAGAGTCGTGGCGCCTTTCACCTTCGCCCCCAATCGTGCCCTTCCCAACGCCAATTTCTTTAACGACTTTGTTCCAAGTTCCCCAAGTTCAATATTATTCCAGTCGTCAACATCCCCATCTTCTTCCTCCTCCTCGCCCTCTTCATCATCAAAGTCCTCATCATCCTCATCCTGATCTGCCTTACCCCCTTTACCCCCCTTATCTCCCTTTCCCTCCTCCTCATCCTTCTCCTCAAAAAGTGACAACAGTTCCAACTGTTGACACTGCTTCAAAACTGCGGGAATGTCTGGAAAGATAACCTCGTACATAGTCAACTGAGTCAGGTCACTGGTAGGAATATGGCTCTCGTCTTCAATTTCCACGTCGTACAAAGCCAACCTAGTCAGCTCCTTGGGAGTATTGGCCAAAATTTTGTCACTTTGTGGGAGCATTGATGTCAATGCTAACTCATCTTGATTGACATCCAAAATTCGCCATGCATCGATAACCAAAGTTATGTTTGTCTTTAGCTCCCAAATCTGTTCCAATTCCCAGTCTTTTCCCTTTTTGTCGAAGAAGATCAAACTTTTGGCGTCCAGATTTTCTAGATAGTCTTCCAACTTCTCTTTGTTGTCAATATTTAACTTGACTTGGGAATAGTAAAAGGATTTTAATTTTGGGAGGGTCACTCTCTTTTTGAACTTTTCTTTTCCTGGTAAACTAATTCCTTCCAGGCGGAGGATTTCCAGAGAGTCCGCACATTTTGTTAAACAGGCCAATAAACTTGCAGGATCTACAACGGTTGATTTCACAATTAAAGTTGACGTTTTTCCTGCGTCTGGGGAAGACGGGAAGTTTTTCAAAGCGTCAGGGGAAGAAATGGTAACCTCCGGCATTTTCAAAACTGTAAAATAAACGAAATTTAACAAATCCATTTATTATAGCATGTATGCTGTATTTAGGCAAGGAATTGTATTTCATAATAAAAATAATTAAACTAAAATACAATTAAGCTTTACTTTGATCAATACATTTATCTCAAAACAAAAACGATTATAAAAACAAACCTTGTTTACTTGCCACTTGCCAAAGTGTCAATTGTCCTTTGTCCTTCAGAAATTCCTTGAAGTTCTTTGAACTGAATTTAATTACAAAAGTGTAAACAAACTAAAGTGTAAACTTAATGGTATTAATTAATAGTTAGATTTAATTAATTTTTAAACAAACAACAAAACGTCCCATTTGTTTGCTTGCTCGGCTCGGCTCCGGTTCTCTCTGAGCATGCAAGTTTTTTTTGGGTGCTTGCATGCATGCTGCATGAACTAGTTTGGGGTCATTCATATAACCCTACAAAATGTCATACTCCTCTTATTTTACTTAAAACTGTTAAATAATCTCTAATTAAATATTTAACACGATTTTGAATGTGATTTAAAGTTAAGTTTACAAATAACAGTAATTACGTGCAAAGTGAACATTCCCATATTTGCTTAAACTTAGACAGACAATCTTTTTGCTGGCGCTCAGCTGCTACTCCAGTCAAGCCTCATGTGAGACAGGGAAAAGCACTCCAGTGAAAGTTCATAATAACTAAAAACTATTAAACTATTAGAATTAAAACAAAGCAGTGATTAAAAAAATAGACAATTCTTTAAAAACCGGTCATAATGTCACGCAAGCGAAAGGACAACATTGGAGAGGATGACATGGAAGGGTATGACTCCAGTTTTGATGACGACGGTGAAGGCGATGGGGAGGACGCCTCTTCTTCCTCAGGGGGTACTAGGATTAAAAGAAGTAGACAAAGACAAGCTGATTTAACTGAGAAAGAGCCTGCTCCCCATATTCAGCCAAGTGGTTCGTCGAAAGGTAAAAAAATAATATTTTTTTAAATTCATTACTTTATGACAGTTTGCTATTTTATGGGAAATTAATTTGTGCTTTCGAATTTTTAAATAGGTTTACCAACAAAGGAATACTTCAGAAATGAGCAGACAAGGGCGGAAGCTTATCGAAACAGATACTTTGCTTTAAACGCGTTCGAAAGACATAAGAAGCTTATCAATGATTACTTGTTGTACCATCCTGGAGCTGCTGAAAAGGTATTAAAAAGAGATGAGTAAGTAATTCGACTGCAAGTTTAAATCTATTCGTAACGGTACATATTTTTAAAGGTTTAAAAATTAAATATGAATGCATAATTTTTGTCAACTAGCTCCAGAGACAAGAGAGACATTGACCTAATCCGTGAAAATCACCGATTTCTTTGGGACGACGACAAGGAAGCGGATACCTGGGAAAAGCAGTTGGCAAAGCGGTACTATGATAAGCTATTTAAGGAGTATTGTATTTGTGACCTGTCGCGCTACAAGGAAAATAAGGTGGCAATGAGGTGGAGAACGGAAACAGAACTTGTGGAGGGCAAAGGTCAGTTTAGTTGCGGAGGCCGGAAGTGTGTCAATATTGAGAGTTTACGAACTTGGGAAGTTAACTTTGCTTATGTGGAGGACTCGGTGAAGAAAAATGCATTGGTAAAATTACGTAAGTATTTACAACTAAACTAGTTAATATAATCACATTTAATTGGTTTAGTTTCACTTTTTAAAGTTTAAAAAAATCTTCTTTTAAACAAACAGGTTTGTGTGCTGAATGCTCCCACAAATTAAATTACGGTCATCAGCGAAAGGAACTGAAGAAGGCAAAGAAGCACAAGCACTCCAAAGATAAGCGTTATAAAAGACGTTCTTCCTCTAACTCCATTGATGATGATAACAGTTCAAAACCAAGTAGCAGTAAAGGCCATATTCCAGAAGAGGCAGAGCAAGCAGAAAAACAAAAGGAACGTTCGAAATCCCCGGAAAATATTTGGAAGGAGCCGCTAGCCGTCCCTGATATGAAATCAAGGGACGAAGAATTTGAAGATTATTTGGATGATTTATTTGTTTAAAAATTTAATTACTAATTTAATAAAAATATTAAATTGCTCGTTAGATAGAAAGAAATCGTAAAAAATAAATATTTCGTTTTATATCCTTTTTACTTTTCATGATGATGGGTCGTTTCATTTCAATGTATATAGGGTTACATTTTTCAAAAACTTTTAAAAGGGGTACTAAATCGTAGGTTTTCCGAACCTTTTCAAAATTTCCGAACTATCAACCAATCAATCATGGATGTCATATAATCATGTCAAATTCATGAATCATAAATGAAATGATTTGCTGCATGCGATTCGATTCCAAGTTGTAACTTGCAAGCTTGCATGCAATGTGCATGGAATAGAGCAATGAACTAAACTGGATGCTCAATGCTCAGTTGTGAGTTGTGACTGTGAGTTGTGTTTTGTCAGCTGAGTTGTTTGTAGGCGCTCGCTCATCTGCGTGCACCTGCTTTTAAAGTTGAGTGACTACTGAAAAAGATTTATAATTAAGGCAAATTTTTATCATCTTTAAAAGAATAAATTAAATTTGCTAAAAAGCCATGTTTTAAAATTAGTTAGTGAAAAACGAGATTCAAGACTAATAGCCGGTAAGTTTTTAAATTACATTTTGATCTGTTTGTTTGCTTATTTTGTTTTTGAAATATGAAGAGTATAATTTGTTAAATATTAATATCTTTAATCTAGTGTACCGTGACATTAATAATCATGCTTGGAGGAAAACTATCCCGTTTAACTGTAGCGGGAATTGGAGCTGCGGGCTTTTTCGGAGGAATTTTAACCGAGAAGTATTACAGTCATCAAAGAGGATTTGCTCAAGAGAAAAATGTTCACGGCGCTTTTAGACGGGACTTTGGGGGCTCAATTGGAGAAATTTTGAACGAAAAACTAAGTCGTTTTGCTCAAGTCGACGCTGCAGGTTCATTTGGTACTGGAGGTGGAGGTAAAATGGGTGGCGGCGGTGGTGCTGTGATTCCTCTAGATGGGGCGGAACCTTACTTGTCAGAAAAACCTCAAAAGCCTATTACCAGAACTGCTCAGGTACTTAATTAATAAATTTGAGTACTTAAATTTTCATATAAATAGTTAAATACAAGCCTTACTAACTTTTATATTTATCTTCTTGTTCAGATTATGAAATTTGGCTTTCCAGGAATGGATAACATTCGCTCCTACAACGACTTTGTTTTATCCTACGACCAAAGGAACCGCGTACCCCACTGGGTTTTCGAGCACCTCACCCGATCCCACGTCAAGCACAATCCGGAGGTAGACCGGGCAAAATGCGACTTCCGCGAGGACTCCTCCGTCCACCGCTTCTTCCGCGCTACCAATTCAGACTACAAAGCCAGTGGCTACGACCGTGGTCATCTGGCTGCCGCAGGGAATCATCGCTTATCTCAAACCCACGTAGATGAAACCTTTGTCTTATCAAACATTGCACCCCAAGTGGGCAAGGGATTTAATCGAGATGCTTGGAACAGCTTGGAAAAGTACGTGAGAGGCATGACCAAACGATATGATAACGTTTACGTCTGCTCCGGACCCTTGTACCTGCCTAGACGGGAATCCGATGGAAAATATTACGTCAAGTATGAGGTCATCGGTCAGAACAACGTGGCGGTGCCCACTCATTTTTTCAAAGTGGTTATCTGCGAAGAGGCTACAACTGGTCAGCTGGATTTGGAGAGTTTTGTCATGCCAAACAAGCCAATCGACAATGACATTCCAGTGACATCGTTTAGGGTGCCTCTGGAAACTATTGAGAGGGCGGCGGGACTTTTATTCTGTGACCGGATTCCACGACAAGCTTTTCGTTACATTAATGGGAAGAGGACTTGATTATGATTTGAATTAACATTTTATCGCTTTTTTGTTACCTGACGTGATTCAATATATTTTAGATCTCGTGTAAAAAATATGTTCTTTTAATGAGAGAAAAAAAAGACAAAAAAAGTAAATTATGCAATATTTTAAATGTAGCGTACAAAATTATTTATGCCCAATGAAAATAAATGCCATTGAAATCTAAATGCAATAAAATTGATTTACTTTCTACAGCATTTCGTTTTTATTTCTCATTTTTTAGTCGACAGACAGATATTTCTTTTTAATCTTTCGGTTTTTCTTGTTGGTTTATCATACAAGTTTTTTTAACAACAATTATTTTCTTGTAATTTAATAATAATTATGACTTCTTAGTTTAAAAGTTACATAATAATATTTTTTTCACTACAAACTAATTTGTACATCAGAGGTATCATATAAATATAGCAGCGTAGTTTTATAATAGTAATTATATAATTTTAATGGTTATATTCATTAATTAACTTTTATAGCTAGTTAACTACACACATCATTAAATTAAACGGGACAGAGATAATAATTAGTTTAATTGTTTTGTAGCAGCGGAGTGATTAATAAAATTTTGATATTGGATTGAGTTTCACATTTTTTTTTGTTTTTTTTAGGTACAAAATAGGTAAATCAAAAGAAAACCATTAGTATGATAATTATAAATGGTATTGAAATTAAGTTAATTAAAATCGCATATACAAAGGAAAATTAACTAACAGAATTACGTAATCAGTCAAACAAAACATTAAATGTTTACAATAATTAATTTTTTTTGTCATCTTCACTTTTTCCATTCTCTCGAGAGCTAACCTTCCTAAACACACTTTAATTTAATTGTAAGAAATGAATAAATAACCATTGTATTTTTTTTAACTGCAGTAATATATCATCTTAATTTGATGATAAATAAATATTCATATTTAACTAAAATTATAATAACAAAAAATGTGATTCACATATTTTTATAATAGAATCCTGTTGACTTTCAAAATAATTTTTGTTTGTAACGAAATTAGATTTTAATTATGATTAAACTAATTAAATATTGATGGCAACTTGAGTTTTTACCCGTTTACGAAAATCTAAACACACACCACACCACACCAGCAATACAAGCAGCCAAAATGTACAGCTATTCGTCTTACAATTTTTTTGAAAGTCGACTTGAAAATTGCTTCAAAATAAATCTTACATCCATCCTCCTCCGTTCATCGTTTGATTGATATACAAGTTTTTACCCGAGTTCCTGAGAAATACTAGCAAAATAATTATAATAAAAATGTCAATTATAATTGTACAAACGTGTAATTAACTAATTAACAATTAAACAATATATTTATATATACCTGACCTTTACCTCGTTACCTGACTTAGCAAAACAATTGTATATAATTTTTTTTAGGTAAAACATGTTACCTAAATGTGTATTTTATTTTCTAGGTAGATTTATTTAAAATAAATCGAGTAGGCAGAGGTATTTATGTGTAATTTGTAGTTTTTTTAGTACAATTAAATTAATTGTAACTCTCTCTAAATTATCTAATTTGTCTGTTGTAAAATAATTGAAAATGTATATCAAATTGGTGGTGGAAAAAGAATATACATTTTAAATAGAGAATCCGCGCTGGTCAATTATATTTATTTTTAAATGACCAAATACTCTTATTCCACTAATTTAATTTAATTATGTACTGTTCATTAAAAAGCTTTTCGTTGTTTGAGTTTCTTGTTATGTTTTTTTTTCTTTTGTATAAATGTGTCCAGTAGCTTAAATTTAAATTTTTGTCAACATGTTTTTGATCTCTGCAGTTAATTAAATTAATTAACTTTTTAACCACTAATTTTCTACTAGACACATAAACAAACATCAACAATAATTATCTACTTTGCTAGTAATAATTACACGTTTTTTTAAACCAGTTTGTTTTTTTACAAAAATCTTGGTCTCTGGTCTACAGTCTAGGAAAAAAAATTTAACCGTAATTAAATTACAATTAACTTTTTTTGTAGTTAACATTAGTAGTAGTCGTACAACAGAAGAGAGTGTGTGTGTATTTTAACGTTATGTATATAAAGTACCCGCTATTTAAATTTATAAATATAATAACAGCTTAACTAATTTAGTACAATAATTAGTTGTAGTTTGTAATATATAATAATATATATATATTTTGCATTATGATTATGTAAATATATTTTTCTTCTGTTTTTTACTAAAAACTAATTTTTTTAAATAACATTTTTGTTGTTTGTGTACTGTTTTGTTTTTTGGGCAAGTGCACACATTCTTGTACTTTAATTTTTCTGTTTTCTCTTAATTTTCCCCGTTAGCTGCACCACCAACGGCCAACGACCACCACATCCATTTAAAAAGGGTTAAATAATTTCTTTCGATTTAAACGCGCAGGCGACGGCGCGACGGTTTAAACATTTTCAGCGGCGATAAAGGACGCTCGAACATTTAAATTGTTTTGAGATGAGTTTTTTTCTCGTGATTTCACTTTTTTCACACGAAGAAAATAAAGGTACATATTTTTTTTGCTTTAAAAAAATTAATTAACTTTTAAATGAGTTTTTTTTGTCTACACGTTCATTTTTGTATTATGTTTGTGTGGTCGCGTGTCGCGTATGCATTGTATATTGTTAACTTTGTTAAATAATTTTGTTATTGAGCACGCTGAGACGTTCGACAATACAACTTGCGGATATCCTCGCTTCCGCATCTTGATCCCAAGCGTCCTTCATCGCCTCCACAAGTACAGCCATTCCTGAATGGCTTAACCAGTCGTTTCTCGTCGTTGGCCTTTTTCGCTGAGTGACCACCACGTCCTGCATCTCCTCCAAACTGGGTTGATGACCCGTAAACTCCTCAAATGGTAATTTGTATTCTCCGATGGGACCCTACACAAAAAAATAACCATCAAATTAATTTTAAGTTTAATTAATAATTAAATTAAAATAAATAATTTTAATTAAAAATATTTTTTAAATTAATTTTACCTGTTGGGCATTGCATCTGCTCGCAAGCTCCCACAACACCAGCCCACAAGCATACATATCAATCCTCTGAAAGCTGTCCCTCGTAAAGCTGACCGCCCCCTCCAACACCTCCGGCGCCATATACCTTCTCGTCCCCACTTGACCATGACAAGTGCCCACTGGCTTTGTCGGATAAAAAATCTGTGCCAACCCGAAATCCGCGACACAAGCCGTCAAATCACTTCTCAGCAGAACATTCTTGGACTTAAAGTCCCTATGCGCCACACTACTCTTGTATGCCCTTTCCCCATTGTCAATCTCCTCATGTAAAAATGCTAATCCCTGACACATCGTAATTGCCACTTTCAGAAGTTCACTCCACTTTAAAACATTCCCTTTCAGATAGTCATACAATGAGCCATGCTCTAAATACTCGGTGATCATCCACAACTGAATGTTATCCCCATCCACATGGGTTCTCGCTCCATACCAGCCAAGTATCCATTCCGAGTCGCACATCAACGGTAATGAGTAAACTTCCTGTTCCAATTTCCAAGATGCCTTTTCTCGCAGTGGGAGGATTTTTACGGCAACGTAGTTATTATTACCGGCCATTGAGGATTTCCAGACGGAGCCAAAGCGACCCTGAGCCTTCATTTCAACAAGGGTCACGGATGGTGCGTGTGTATTTTCAGAGCGGTCTAGTAATATGTTTTCTTCGTCTGTAAGGCTGGAATCCGAGTTGGGGAAGGGCTTCCGGAAGTAGCGACGATGGGCGACGATAACCACAGCCAAAAAGATAACACATATCAAAGGGACAACTAGAACTATTACCCGAGATGATGTTGGGGTTCGCTGAGGTTGGATAACTGCTTTGGCTAAAATAAATAAATAATTAATTAAAAATAATTAATTTGCTCATTTTAATTGGTAGTTATTTTTTAAATGGTGACTTATGACTTACGTCTAATTGTGGTTGTGGTTGGTACAGGATCCCACTCAAATTCCCGATTACAATTGCTCTCCGAACAGCAGCAGAAAAGGGTTACAGTGCCAGTCGAGCTGGTATTGGAGGGATCCCCTCCAGACCTCTTCCCGTATGACTTGTCCACACATTTGTTTTCCCCGTCACACTGCTTGTTATTAATAAAGCAGCCTTTGTACTGCAAAATATCTTGGGAGTCATTTCTCCTTTGCCAGGCTACCCAGCAGGAGTGCTTTTGGGAGGAGGTGTCCTCGTCGCAGGTTATCGTTCTGCGGGATTTGTTACAGGCTTCGCCTCCACCGGAAGAGCCAGTGACACCACCAGCTTTCAACCCGCATTCCGTTACGTTATAGTATTCACATTCCAAGCTCGATACTAAATTTGTAGAAATTACTACACGGGAAAAATTAATTAATTTGTCAAATTGTCATCATTAAAAAAATCAAAGTATATTTTTTAAATGTTGAAACAATTTACCAATTAAAGTGATTCCTAAAAGGACAGTGGTGTAGTCAACCGAAAAGCTAAGGATTTTAGCAAGTCGCGCCATTTTTTCTTCTTCAACAGGTGCAAAAATTAATTAAAATTTCACGGTTGTACTGAAATTGACTATTATGTACTTTTTGCTTAATTAACTGCCAACTTTACTAAACCACCAAGAAGTACTCACTTCAATTTACTTTATTTCCATCTGGAGGAAATTTGCACAAAACCAAAACAGTGTCTTCTTAATTAAAACTTTTTTTAAACAACAATTAACTTTAGTGCACAAGGGTTTGTTTTAAAACTATTTTAATATATTTTGAATATTTATCAACTTTGTTGTACAATTGGATGATGATGAGCACTGTTATGATTACTACAACAAGACAAGTTATTATTTCTCAGAAAGTTATCTTCGTGATCAGCAGTAGCACTTCCGGTTTCACTACCACCACCACCCACAACAACACAATTTCTTGTCGTCTTCTTCAAAGTTAACCCTTGACCTTGTCCTTTGTTCTTTCTTAAAACGCGGCATGTCCTTGCCATTATTTTTTTCAGTGACTAAATGGTCAACTAATGGCCAACTTCACTAAATATTACAGTACATTTATAAAATTGATTGAGCAAAGCTGTTCTAAACTTTTTTTATCAAGTTTAAAAACCAAAAAAAAATCACTGTTTTACCACTTTTAATTAATTTTAATCTGCAGCAAGACGTTATTTTGATCCCTTAAAGGAGTTCTCCTCAAACTCAAAGTC
>JAQFZG010002021.1:0-18273 GCA_034695465.1 Entomobrya nicoleti
AGTTACTTGCATAGTCATTTGTGAGCCAGACGAACTTTATTGGCGACAGTGGTGGTTGTGGTAATGGATCCATTAATCGACTGGAAATTGTGTTTGCATAAGAAAGATAAAAAACGGAACATGATGTTCACAAAAATCCAACATACTAACGTACACATTTACGTGCACAATATGTATTTTTGTAGTTTAGGACGCTGTGAGCTCTTGTAGGTCCTATTATCCAGTTGGGGAAGTTGATTAATACATATCAAATAGCAAGCGTGCAACCTTTTCTACCTTTTAGCAGGCGTGCAATTTACACAAATAACTGGCCGTATAGGCACTCCGTGAAAAAGTGGCACATGTCGATGTTATGTTGTCAGAGCTTCACGAATAATAGAATGTAAACTAATATCATAAGTCGACCTTTGTAGCATTATGTGCACATCAAGGTGGGAGATAAACTGCAGATGAATGAGCAACGAGGATACTAAAAAGAAAGCGGTTGTCAATCATCTTCTCAAACAAGTCGCGTGTCTCACTAAAGTCGCTTGGAGTAAGAAATACACAAATAATATTTACTTACACGACTATTATCCTTGAAAACGCGAGCCTCCCCCACATCCTATTTATCTGTGTAAGGTAAAGCATGTTAGAATGTATGTATGTATATATGATGAATAGATAAGCAGGGATGGCTGACTTGTACAACACGCCAAACAAGATCGAGGACAAATCGACAACACGGAAAAGAGGAAAGAACATGTCTTGTTCCTATTTACTTAGTTAGTAGTTTGTTAGGCAGGCAGCCAGAAAAATGAGAAGTCTACTTGTAAACCGCATTGCATTGTGATACCATGAAACCTAAAAAACCTGAACCGTTTTCCTTAAAGATGAAACAAGAACGAAAAAGAGTGACACTTCTTATTCTTGTCATTGTCGTATTCATATCGCAGAAAATGTGATGAATGTTGAAATGAAAGCTGTACAAGTGTATGTACATTTCTAACAGAACCACTGCACTCTCAGGAGCCATCTCATTCTCTTCTGGAAATGTTGATTGTGATTGCGTGTTCTCTCAAATGCGGATGATGGAGATCTACAGCAAGAAGAAGATGATAAGTGGAAATGAAAAGAGGAACAAGTGAAGGCACGAGGCAAGCTCAAGGAGTAAACACAAAAGCTACCAGGAAGAATAGATTGAATGTTTTACTGGGAGAAAGATGGAGACAGAAAAAGCCCTTATATTATTATTTTTTATGTACCTAAAATACTAGGTATTCTAAGCAGTGGTGGAAAAATAGAAAGGATTACTGTTGATTTGACTTATATCATATTTGCATTTCTTTCTTCATAAATGTGCTACAGTCAATGTTTCTTTTCATCCAAATACTTTTTCGTAGAAAATCTTTTATTTGTTCAAATCCCACGATTAAAATCAACTACAAAAAATAATAATACTTAGCTCTTTGCTAATAACTATAACATAGGTAGTAATAGAGGTATGTAAATGTAAAGTAAAAACCAACTCATTCTATTCTATTCTCATTTTCCAAGTCAGGTAAGTTTCCGCATTGGCCAAACAATATTTTTCGGCAAGATTCACATGAAAGGATTTCTGAAATCTGCTAGCGCATAGCGACCCAGTTTCCATAACTTCTTCAGAAAAATCTCAACAGCCAAGTTCCAATGTGATACATTTTGCGGTACATGTCTCTTTCTGTTTTTTTTCTTCAATTAACCGCATTTATACGTACGCGAAACTTCCAAACAACTACTCGTATTATTCTCCTAAAATGTTGATGTTTATAATGATATTAAAATTTAATATGCCCTTATTTTGTCATCATTGCTCACCTGACGTATAAAATATAAATTATCATTTGTAGTTGATCAAACTCGTTCAAAATGAGCAAGTAAATTACCTTGTGATGCAAAGCTTTATAGTGTCAACACCAGTAAAAAGACCCAGCGACTGTGTGTCTCCTGTGTCATCGGTTCTTTTGCGGTAGAAACACAATGGGCAGAACTTGTTGGTAATGTGATGTAATGACGCCCATGCGGTGCGGTGTGATTGTGTGATCTCTGAACTGTACACTGTTTTAGCACAAAAGGAACATCAACATCAAAACCAGAGACACGACTAAAACCATCATAATCAAAAGTCTGATTTCCTTCCTCACTTTGCCAATCTGTACGCAGTTGACTTTGCGTGAACAGCAGTAAAAACGAGTAAAGAAAAGCTCTTTTTTCATTCTGACATTTTCCCGTTGCGTTGTTGTTGCTTCTCTGCGACATCATCATCACCGTAATCACTACGATGATACCACCACATCATCACCCACCACTATTTACAGTGGTTTTACAAAAAAAATACCATGTTCCATACCATAACCAACAACAACTCATCAGCTTCACAACAACTCACAATAAAAGATGCATTCTCACGCATTTTTCATCAAGGGGGATGGATGGATGAGATGAGCTACCTGTTTTTTAGGAAGGTTTTCAATTTCCTCCGAACGGTCGGTAGACTATCGAAGTACATTCATAAAATGCGAAACATAAAACGGCAAAATATGCCTTCTTTACAACAGCTATTTTAAGACAAACCATTATAATATTTAGAAGCATTCCTGAAAAAAATATACGAGCATTCAGTCTTCTTTTTACGATGACATACAAGATCGGCCCTCTCTCTCTTCTTAAGTATTTTTTCCCTTGGAATACGGCATGATAATACTAAATGGCAGTTAAGAAGCAAGTTATATTGTTATTAATGTACTCCATAGCATCACTCATTCTTATAATAAACATTTTTGCGTAACATAGTAAACTGCTGGAAGCAGTAAATACTGTAGAGAAGCAAAACATAAAGTTGATGTTGATACGCTACGTTGGTTTTTGCTGTAGTAAAACGGTGGATAATAAGTGGCTTGCTCACTTTCCGATAATAACAAGTGTAAGCTGGATGTTTCGGAGGAAGTAATGAACTTGATGAGATGGTGATGGTGTGACACTAGAAACTAATAATTTGGTTTTATTACTCTTCTTATATAATGGTGAGCAAGATCACTTCTCTCGTTGTGGGTGTATGTTGGTTGTGTAACAGAATAAAAGAAAAAGAAGGTAGAAAAGGAACATGGGAAAGGAAAGGACGAATCCTTGTCTTGATAAGGTTTACATGTGCATATAAATATTTTCATTGTCGTAGTTACATACATAGAGTATGAGTAAACGAGAGTATTGAAGAGTCATTACAAAAATTATGTTTTTTTTTGAAAGTATCATAGAACAAAATTTAGTGCTGCATTGTACTTGAAATTAGCACGTTAGCAATTAATTTGTAGAAAAACGATTATGGATGCTTGCAAAATGCCATTATTTTTTTACCAGGGATTACTAACATGATTAATGTACAAACAGAGAATTCATATTGCATGTAATTGTTTTGATTTATGAAAGAGGATGTACATATGTACATGTACACATGCTAATAATAGCCCGGCAAACCAATACTTGCCGAATATGGCAAAAATTCTTAAACTTATAACGTAGCAAAACTTGGGAAAGTCATTAAAATTAAAGCCAGGCAAAAATCTATATGGTATTGTAGTTATAAAATATGAAGTGTAATTAAATCCATCATAATACTGCTCTGCGGTACGTTTATAGCCCTTTGTCCACACCCTTACGCTGTTTTTTGTGCTATGTCAAAAGCAGTAATTAGTCTTGAAGAAATTATTCATTTGCAAATTCTTTAGGAGTTTTCGGAAAATATGAGTCTTTAGATATGAAGCAAGTAGACATTTGTTTTTCAAGTCAGCGACTAAGATAGAAAAGAATACATACATTTGTGTCTTATCATAACGTGACGTGGATACGTCATAAATTCAGCTTAAAATTACATGTGTACATGAAAAGAAAGATTTCTGGTCTATGTGAGACGCCACATAATATTGTCTGAGTTTAACGATTAAAATCGTTAGAAAGATCATAAACAATAGAAAATGCACTCAAATTTAAAGCGTGATTATATCATATAATAACGCTTTAAATTTCAGTACAATTTGTGAGCTAAAATCTGGACGGTTTTAAAAGTTTTCCATAGATGTATTTGCAATTAACGATGCAGCGTATGTAACGATGTACGTTGTATCTTCCAAAAAAAAATACCGAAATAGATGCTTGGTTTACTGATAACATTATATTATACTTAAATATCTCATCTTTGATAGTGCTGTAAATTAAATGAAAATATCACCGTGGCTGCAGTGAGTTTCATTACAATTGGAGTTTTTTGATTTTCTTTGTGTTGTGGCCTACGATTTGTATTTTGTATCATGGTAGTAGCATATCACAGATATACTACACGGTGTTCTGATGACCAAAGATGAGAAGCAGTAATAATGAGTATGTAAAGGGAAAACATTAGCATTATGTTTCGCCCGCAGATTTAAATAAAGTACTTTGTATCATAAAAAGTAAAGTAGTTGATCACTTCACAGACCTTGCAACATATCGACGAAAAGTAATAAAACCTGCTTATATTGTACATATTGCTTCTAATGTAGTGTGAAATTTGGTAAGGTAAATTCATACATAAAACTATAACAGTTGTCTATAATTTAATGATGTGCACCTCGTGTCGCGTAATAAAATCTTTGCGACAGAACGGTTAAAGAAACCTCATTTATACCATGACGTTTCGCATTTTTAAGGGTTTGAATAAGACTTTATGGGGGTGCATGAGAGAGAGACAAAAAAGGTCCTTCAGTCCGTGTGCCGTGTGTGCCCCTCCACGCTCTAGCATCTAAGCGCATCAACTTATTGACATCAAAATTGATATAAGTCTTCATGGGGTACATAAGGATTATGCTACTAACAAAAATGATTGTTATGCATATTTTAACAGACCGAAATCTGGAAAAATAATTTTCTTTATTGAAATACGGCGTTTAAGTTATGTGCAAACTTGGTAACTTAAACTTATCCAACTGATTAAGCTGTTTTATTTTAATTTAAATACCTAAAAAACCAGTACCTCGGTCACCACAGGTCGAACCAATAAACTTACCGAAGGATTAAATTTTCTTATAACGTGCATAAATGTAAAATACTAATCTATTCAGCTACTTAGGCCGGAAACTGTCGAAATCGTTGATTGACTGGATAAATGGGTAATGTGAGAATAACGCAAATTTTGCGGAAGCATGTTTCAATATAAGTCATTTAAAAGATGTCTACTCATCGAATTTGAGTATATTATGTTGATAAAACTATAATCCTTTGTAAACAACTATGCTCCTAGGTCAGCTATTTCGAGTAGGTAACGAAATCATCTTTGTAATCTGTGTATTTTTTAGTTTCGGTTAAGTTTGGCAGACACAATAGGTATCCTCAACAAACTTGGTACTCTAGGTCACAAAATCACTCACATCATTGTTCTGTCATGCGTATTTTTAGATTGTTCCTGAATACTCTTCGAGTTTCGCTTGATGTCATGAACACGTTTGTCACTTTAATATCAATCTTAAGTATATGTCAGAGCTGGAACTGTTCTCAATTTAGACATTCCGACATTTATTTACTTCACAAAAATGAATATGAAAACGATTAAATATATATATTCACAAAGTAAAGCACTATTTTTTGCAAATCAGATTTTTGTTGAGTTGCCGTTTCCTGTCAAAAAATAAGACGTAATTTTGTTGTTTTTTTGAACATAAAATGTTTGTGATAAGAGACAAGAAATGATGAACCAAGTAATTGATGAGCCACCTAACTATAAAATGGTATATATTTAGGTCCCTAAATGTATAAGTTTATATTAGTAGTTCTCAATAAAACAGAAGATTTAATTTTTGTAGACTAAGAAATTGATTTCGGAGACTTCTGACTATTCCATTTAACTTTTGGAGAAAAAATCTATCGGTGAAAGTAAAGAAAATAGTAATGCAGTTCTGTAAAGAAGAAATAAGGATTGATTAGAAGGTTGCAAGGAAAATGAAACCGATAAAATATCATACCGTACTTTTTATTTTGCCAAACCCCTAGAATAAAGCTGCTTAGTTCTGCCTGCTTTCACAATTCTTACTTCGAGCCCCCCTTTTTTATTTGCATGTTACCAATTTTAGCTTCGGCGACATGGAAGTCACATCATTACAAGTACAAAATTGTCAAAATCTCATATTTATCTACGTAATTAAATTTTACGCTACGTTGGCAAAAGTAGAAATGATGATGATATTTTAACATTCTTTAATTGGTCTTAAACAGGTAATGCCTTAACATTTCCTCTATGTATTTCATTTACAATCAAAGATTGAAGGGCGATGCAGAAAATGCATTTATCTATTCAGCATACAAGTTAAGAATGTCAATATTTTTTTATAAAATCGCTGTCTATAATGAGCACAAAACGATATACAGGATAATTTTAGGGGTGGCAGGTTCATCATTATTCAGTCTACCGAAATATTTCATGGAAATTAAATTTTAAGAGGAGGGTTTGGTTGGACGGTCGACTTGGTAGAGCAAACGACCAAGTAAACAAATAAAACTCACTGTCAATAATAATCTAATCCTACTACTGCTTTCATTTATTCATCGCCTTTGCATACAATAATCCTGGATGGAACCCCAGCTAACACACTCCTCACAAACTCTACTTCAGTACATGAGCTCATCTCTACAAGTTGTGGGTTTATCACTATGAAGCCCCGATCCCGCGAGAACGAAAAAGTCGGGGATGTAAAGTTCTTATTTGCCAACTTACGCAAAGCATACAAAATTGGAGCGCAGTCAGTAACAACATCGCCAACCCCACGAATATCCCAATAATCACTTTCTTTCTTTTTACGTGTCACTCCTTTTCTCTTTGAAACCGTATTGCTTATTTTGTTATTACCCATACATATTTTTAATAGCTTTTTTCAGTCACATTTCTTACTATTTATGCCATCAGGATTTTTTTATTTCTCGTCCGAGGGTGGATTCGATCGTTTTCTTTGGTCGCCGTCATAATCATAAAAATCCTCACTCACTCGTCGAGTACCCTACTCATTTTGATGACATGACAGTATTGTGTATACATTCAATGGGATACATACGTGTTTATTTATGTGACTGCTACGTAAGCATTATGAGCTATTGGAAGGGGTGCGATGCGATGATGCGATCTGCGGGATGGTAACAAAAAAGTAGTGGTGGCGGTGGCTCTTGTGGAACAATTGACTGTCCGCCCGTTTCTCTCACTCAAAGTCAGCTTTACGACATTCATTCTGTGAGAAAACCAGAGGCAGGCAGAGATTCAACTAAAACATTCGTTCCAACTCCAGACAGCGACAGCGTCCACAAAAAAATCAACTCCTCCTGCTCTGCCGCTGTTTAAATAGATATTTTTTTTTTGGTTTTCTCTTTGAGACAATAAACGTCTTTAGGGTTTTCAACGTTTTTCTGTGTAAGTTTCAGGCCCACACAACGATACTCATTAAACCAACTTGCAATTAAGTCTGTGTGAGAAAGCAACAAAGAACTAGTCGCCGTGGTGTTACCTATGACAAAAAAACTCACAATTAAGCTTGAGTTTGTTTTTTAAAAAAATCTGCAAGACCAAATTGGTGATGGTGACGGAGCAAAGAAATCGTTTTCTATGATAAATGGCATATTATCCCATTCTCCAGTATTGGAATAAAAAACAAGACTGAAAGTCAGTGTGGTTTGGTTTGTGAAGTTGTGGAAAAAGGAGGTGAAGAAGAAGAAGTATAAGACAGCAAGATAATCCTCATATATTATGATATGATATTAATATCATCATTCTTATATAAAGCGCATACTTATAAAAAGAGCTACATTAACAGACAAAAAATAGTTTAGAGGGTCTGTTGTATTGTTGGAGTCCTCGTGCGATACGATAATGATGATGATTATGAACTGAACAAGAACAAGCAACATGAACAAAACATGCTAGGTGGTTTTTCTCTTTTCGCTGCTCATAGTGCTCATTCACTACGACTTCTGCTTGTGCTCTGTTTGTTGTTGTTATTGGTGAGCTGATAAAAAAGAGTTGAGCTTGAAGAAGCGTGTGTGTGGAAATGCGCTGGTGGTGTGGTGAGTGGTGATGATGGTTGTTGTATATATGGCAAAGGCATAATAGTGACTTGGTTGTTTTTTCTGGTACTAGTAACCATTTTTTGGCAGTTCTCATGTTAGTATCTTTTTTCGCAGCGTCGTCGTCAAACGCAACACTTTTGAGGAGCAGCAGGACTAGTCGCACTGCAATATTTTTATCGTCCAGCACACCAGCCCTAGTGCTTAGTTAGCCAGTAGCCTCATCACAGGACTAACATAGAGAACGGTTGACTGTTGCTCCTGAAGCCACTGTCACTGCAATTATAGCAGCAAAACATATTTATACATACATTACATATTAGTTTTCTTTTAACTTTGTATGGTTTTATTTTTTTCGTTTTTTTTCTTATATAACTAAACTAACTGTCGACGCGACATTTTATTTTTATTTTTGTGAGCAGTAGTAGTGATAGTACTAACATTGCATGATATTTAGGAGTACTGTGATTTCTATAGAGAAAACTCGAGAGGCATGAGAAAAAATTATTAGCTGTATCTCTTCTTGATCACATCATATTATCGCCATCATCCTCTTTTTTCGGAGAGAGTCTACAGTCTACATTGTCACTATCATCAGCGTTCCTATTATCCTTTTCATCATCAGTTTTTTTCTCTCTATATCATCCAATAAATAATACTAAAGACTAAAAAAAAACAAGAGGACACTCACTGGACAACACTTTTTTTTTCTTCATACCCCAAAAACAGTATAATTTCAGTATATACACTACTCCTATTATTATAGAAAAAAGGGGAAGGAGTGTTTTAATAATTCATACAACCCCTTCGTCGTATATAGCATTACTAGTACTACAACAACTACCATTAATAGTAATACTAGTAACATTAACGATCATCACCTTTTCGTTTTCATTCCATTTTGTAATAAAACAATACTTACTACTACAAAGAAAAAGTGCTCCGATAATTAAGTTGATTAATATATTTGTAATGTTAAATAACTGAATATTCAAAATAAAGTGACTGGAAAAAAAGAAACGAAATACGGGGAATTTAGTACTCTGGACAGCAAATAAAACAATTTATAGTGCTTCTTTTTAAAGTTTATTTTTTTGTTTGTTTTGTGTGATACGAAATAAGTTGCTGGTGACGACACGGGGTATAGAAAGAAAAGGAGGACTTGATTTGTTAAAACCAAAAAGTATTTAGTTTAGGCTGACCATCATCAATCATGGAGGTTGCGCCGGATCATCCCCAGACAGGGAATAAAGTGGAGGATTCGGAGGAAGCTGCGGGGCCATTACATCGGCTTTTGTAAGCCATCAATACAAAATCCTTTACAATTGCTTCTTCGCCTCTCTTTGGTATTTTTCTTTTTAGTGATTTCAATTATTGTCGTCGTTGCTCCGTGTAATTTTGAATACAAGTGATATTCAGTTTAAAATTACAAAGAAAGCATATTATTCAGTTTTTCAAAAAAAATTATATTGTGGGTTTTTCGTCTACGATAAATGTTTTGAGTTTTAGCCCTGCCTTGTGACATGATTTTTTTTGTGATAGCACAGTTCCGATAGTAACAACAGTTTTTATGAAAAAATAAAAATAAAGTGGTCATTTCCTCATCGCATGTCGTCTTTGGCTTGATAGTGTATTTACGTCTGAATGAATTGCATGAAAGGAAATCTTCTCGCGTGAAAGAGAAAGACATGTAATCGACACATCTTCAACAGGTTGAACAAAGGAGTTTTTATGGTGGTGATAAGCAAAGCAGAAAGCATCCTTCATGAGTGTTGTAAAAATAGTAAAAAGCAATAGTCTACTATCGTGTCATTTGAACAGTATTTCCCTCTTCCGTATCCGACAGTTTTTTATACTAGTTTTTTTCGTTGATTGTGAGCAATCTGTTCAATATATTTAAAAAATTATTCATTAGTTTTAAAAATTTAAAATAAGATTTAAAATCTTCCACTCCCCCCCAAAAAAATGTTTCATTCGTTGTGCAGGAAGAAGGTGGGATTATATTTCATCATTCTATTATTTCCCCATTTACTTGACATCCAGCAACAGCAACAAGTAGCACCTCCACTTCTTCCCTGTAGCGGAGAAAAAAAAGTCAAAAGTGATCTCGTTGCCATTTTATCATCGTAGCAGCAATAAAATATTCAACAAGCAAACAAACATAGAATAAGTCAGAGGCAAACAAAACGACCATAAATATTCTATTGAATAGGGACATATTTTAATATGAGCATCTTTTTGATAGCTGCTAATGATGACGATGACGCAGATGATACTCTGAGTTGAGTAGTGACAACTTGCACACATTCACACTCTTTCTCTCGGTTGAATTGACTCTCTCTCTCTAACTCTCACTCTGCTTGTTTCGCTGTCTTTGGTCTTCATCATCAAAATCAGCGACGCGATGGCGAGAATGGTAGTGATCCCATCATCACTGTCCAGTCCAGTCCGCTCTATTTCACGCACTTACCACTTTTGCTATTGTTTCCAAAGAAATAGACGAGCTCCGACTGAGCTGACGGACGGGAAGAAATATGCTAATGCATCATTACACATTTTTTTTGTCACCATACAACACACAATATATATACAGCGTACATGTTCATTATTGCATTGCAGATCATGAGTATCAGTCAGAAAGAGATTTATTTCAAGCAATTTACTTACATTTTTTATTCGAGACCGATCCTGTAGCAGTTTCAATGTCGTTTCAATCGGCTCTTCCTGTCTGTAAGAGTGTAAGTAGTACAACAAGCAGAGTGTTATTCTGTCATACAATTGTACATACGTTCATACAAATGTAAGTGTAAGCATATCAGGCATCAACGTACATATAATCCACTTCTATTCTATTTCTAATAAAAGTCCTAAAGGGTATTTCTGTACGGCTTATAGTCTCTCCTTTTCGCCGTCGTCGTACACACGTTCTCCACAAACGAAGGTTCCATGGCCTGTTGTTGGAAGGGTGCGATAGCAGTTTTTTCCAGGCTCCCTTTGTACATATTCATATTACATGATGTATGAATAGCTTGACTGGCTTCTCCCTTCTTGTCTTCGTCCACTTTGAGATTAGCCGTATAACAAATCTCCCCCTTTTTACACACACTTACTTGACAAGTCCTCTTTTCTCTCTCTGTCTGACAAAATCCGTCTTGTGTATAAAACACAATAGCAAGCACATCATCACCACCATACAACAATCCAGTTTGGACATTTTTTGGCCTCATCATCACTACTTGTAAGAATGGCATAACCCAACAAAATGCATTGTACACAACAAGAATTGCAAAATGAGAGGCACACACGACAAAACGACACGAGACGTCATAATAATGTGTGTATAATATCATGTTTTTTTTGTTGTACATGTGCATGCATTTACAAGTTACAAGTTGGCTGTTTTGGAGTGGCTTTTAATTTGTCAACTTTTTACTTTACACTCACGATCGCGTTGTATTATACATCTCCTTCTGGCTTTAAATGCTCATTATAAGGCCATTATTGCAGCAATAGTTGGTCATCATTGTGATGATGATGATGTTGATTATTACTATGGAAGTTGGTCATCATGATGAAGATATATATCATTTTCGAAAGACAGCTCCAACTTCGTCATCATCCGCATTATCCTGTCCATTGAAAAGCAAATATTGTCTGCACAACGAAGTTAAAGTACAAATCAGGAAAAAAAACTTCTAAAATTGCTTTGTAATACCAAAAAATTTCTAATGCATAGCTTTTTCAATAGTAGCATTGTTTTTTGTAAGCATTTTTACCTTACTAATTGCGCGAGGTTAAAGCGTAAGGAGGTGAGGTGCAAATTCACAATCAAAACTCTATCTGTTGACTAGCCTTTCTTTTCTAAATTGTAAATCCTTTTGATTTTGAAGATATTTTTTTTGCCGTTGACAGTTCACCAAGCATTATGTTGCGCATTTTTAATAGTCGCGTGGCGTCCTGCCAACAATAATTTTCGTATGAAACTAATGAAACTATGAAACAGCACAAAAATGATGCTGACAAGATAACTTTAAGGGTTTGTACAAGTATACAATATAGAGTAAAAGTAATTCTAGAATGAACCAAGTTTCATATTTCACATTACATTTTCTAAAGGACGGGCTTGGTACTTTTTTTTGCTGGTAAGCTTAATCAGCACAATAATTTGTCTATAGTTGAAGCGTGTAAAAAAATATTTCGTTAACCGATAAAACTGATCATGTGATCCAACGGCTAATCTTCATTCCATTTGATTGCTAGGCTTGCCCTCCTAATGGTTGTATTGAAACATTGACAACAGTGAGAAGGAAAATCTCATTATTACAAAATAGTTATAAACGCAACAGACAAAAAAAATCTTTTCATAACGAGTAACCCCATAAACGATATGAAGAAACGGACATAAATAGATTAAAACCTTCTAAAAATCACTAACATTCCTAGTCTCTCTTTCTCTCTTTGAAAAAGGTAATAATAATATCTCTGTATCTCATTATAGGTTATTGGCAATTTATTTTTACTACACCACGATAACATACTTACATCACATCCCTGCATGTCCATACACAGTCAGAAGACAGACTCGCCTTGCAATTGCGAAAACTACATTAGCCATTTTGTACGCTATATGTTTGGATGTCTTAAATATATGGACGGTAAAATCAACCGACAAGCCTCTTTACTCTTAGCTCATCTCATGATGAGCAAATAGCTTGAGTGATTTAGTAAAAGCAAAATAGATTTGCTCTAAAAGAAAAACTCTAAGAAATCGTTTAAAGACGTAATCGTTCTAGTTTGTAGTTGTGGTAATAACTCTCAAGTGTAAATATGGTACATAAATATATTTTTAACGACGTAACGTCAAAGAGTTGGCTTGTAGAAAAGAATATTATTATTATGTTATGACCATGACGTTTGGAAACCAGATGAAGACGATTGCAATCAGTCATTTTTTTCAAATCTTCATATCACATATCCGCCTGCTCGTTCATCCGCAAAAAAGTACTGTCATAAATTATTATTTTTTGTAAATATATTTAATATGACAAGTGATGATGGAAAGCAAACTCTCTCGGTGAATGAGTGACTGATATGGTGATATGACAAACCAAGTTTGGTTGGCATGACATATATATGAAAATGTATACACTCCCCAGGGAGGAGATTTTTTGTGTGCAAAAAAATTATTGTTATAAGTACATAAAGTGAAGAGGGTAAAAAGTAATAAATTAAATGTGGGGTCCAGTTTCAACATAAATTATGTTTTTACATATGGAGACAAAGATGAAAGAAGATATTCTCTAGTAAGAATTGAAGACAAAATCATAAGTACATAAAATCATAGTCATATTATACATTCTCTTACCCTCTGAAAGTTATCCTCGATTTTTTTTTGCAATAAAAAAGTAAGTAGCACATAAAAACAGTGCGTCAAATTATAGAGGAAGGTAGGTAGGTGGTGGACTACGTTCTGAGAAGACTGACGATGAGTGTATTGGTGTGCATATTACGGTAGCACTAATTTCATTTAACCAATTTGATTTCATGACTGCTCTGTAATTTATTTCAACTGCTTAAAGTAATTAATGAAATAGTAAAAGTCCATGTTTGGTTTCATATTATGATGTCTTATTGTAATGTAGTGCAACGTAACAAACTTGTTGAAAACGTGAAATTACGTGTGTATTATTAATGCTATTATGAGCAATAAACGATTTTATATTTTCCAGTACAGAACATTTGCATTTGGTCAAAAAAAAGCTATAACAAGTTTACAAACGGCTCTTTTTTTACATTACATCTCAATAATATACACCGAGTAAAATTGAAAATGAGCTGCTCACAACACAACTAACTCAGTAGCGCCGAGGACAATTTAGTTTTTTTTTGCTTATATGTTTTCCATATTATTATTCTCTTCTCCTCATCATCGCCCATCGCATCGTCGTCGCGTCGTGTGAAGTGAACAGCAGCTCAAGCTCAAAAGTTGATGAAATACTTTGCTATATACGCTGTGGCTCTTCTTCTTCTTAGGGTACAATGGGAAAAAATAATGCTGCTGAAATGTGAGCAAGTGAATGAGAAACAGCTACTCTCACTCGATCATATAGAGAGACAGATAGTGAGCCAGCAAGCAGAGATTGTTTGTGAGTAGTGAAAAGAATGAAGAAATGTGATTCCATTTCAACTTCCAACAAGTCAGTTCCTCTACTCAACTCAAAACACAACAACTCCTTTTCGATCAACGAGTAAAAAGCACTTATATTGGCTCCTTCTCCATTTTTTTTCTTCCTTTCTGCTCGCTGTAGTTTTTTATGCCTTTATTGCAAATATTCTTATGGCATATTTTTTTTTCTTATTTCTAACAAATTCGTCATCATCAACAGCAGTAAAGTCAGACAGAATGGTAATATGAGAGACTACGTCCTATTTGTATATATTACGGCTATATCGGTGTATTACTGTTATTGATTTATGCTCTTTGTATTTTTAGTATTATTGACGAAAAGCAAAAGGCAGTAAAAAAAGACAACAGTGGCAATACATAGTAGCTCATGTCATATATGCATAAGTATGCCATAAAATCCACTAACAGGCAAAAACTTAGGATGAGTGTCTTTTGTGGAGGTGGATGAAAGTGTATGCTGTACGTAGACAACATTATTGGTAATTAGCGGAAGCGCTGAAATCTGTCAGTCTATATCCATCACTTTCTCCACTCTTTCTGTAGAGTATTTCCTACGTTCACCAACCAGGCATGATACAAAGAGCTGCGAGTTTTAAGCCTCTCAAAACCTCGTTTTTATGGATTTAACGTTTTAATTAGCACGTATATCCTATGCTACCCAGACATTGAATTTATTTACGGTTTAAAAAAATCGTCGCTACTTTTCTACTATGGGCTATAGCAAACATCTTTGTCATCGTTCCTTTCATTTTATTTCATAAGTCAACTCACAACCAATCCTCCTTTTTTTTGACAAAGCCAATATCAAATATCATCTTTACTTTGTTCCCATTTTTTATTACTAATTTTTTCCCTAGAAATGTCTAATAATAATAGACAACTGCTGAGCACTTGTGCATACCTACTTACTTCCATTCAATCTTACGTTAGATCAATCGCTGGAAAGGTTATGAATTGCCGCGTGAACATAAAAGATACTCAAATTTGTAATGCTGCGATGTCATCTTGAAAAAACTTCTCTCCGTGATGACATGACATTCTACCTGATTGTACACCTTATCTAACATTCTCTATGGGATTTTTAGTAGCAAAAAAGAAATCAATTTATGCAAGGAAGCTACGTGGATCCTAGAATTAATAAGATGAACATAAACGTTGTCTTCACTCTAGAAATGCTTATGTTGCTATCTCATTTTGTAGCCAACTTCTCTCATAACTATTTCTCAAATTTCGATACAATAAAGCACTGAAAACAAAGTCAAATACCAAATTTGATTTACTCGGAAGAAAAATAAAATTCAATTTTATACAACAACATTTCTCTCGACATTCCATCTTATTTACATGACGTAAATACAAGCACTTAATACTACAAACTATTGTGCATTATATCCACTTGACAGACATATGTATGTGTATATTGTTGTAGAGACACTATCTGAGAGATATATAATATAATATTTCATTCCAGTGATCATAATCATCATGATTATCATCCTTGGTCTTGGTTCAACCACACGAGCAACAATCTTGTTGAAGTCATGAAGAAAATACATTAACATTCTTTTCTTCCATTAAAAAGTTTTTGTTTCCTTTTTTATATTGCACTCGTTTTCCACCTCCTCAGTCACCTCACGTTCAAAAATAAGAAAGTGTACATGCTGCACAAGCATATAGATAAAATATATCAGACAGTGGAACATACATATGTGTATACTAATTTTAATCATATGAAGCAACAGCTTGTGTTCTTATATTTCCCCTATAATTTGCAATTTACAAACAGACAATAATGCTATTTACTTGACTTGTTGATGAGCACCGAAATGTAGACAAAAAAACGTATTAGTGAAAATAATGTTTCTGTCTCCTTCCCTCCATTCGCATTTCTTCACACATTTTCTGACGTTTAACAAGTGTTTTTTTCCTTGTTATAAAACATCAGCTCACAATGACTGAAATTATTTTACAATGCTTTTGTCGATCACATAGGGAATACATTTCTTCTTCTCAACTTTCGAAGGCAATTCGGAAAGGAACAAACCGTAAAATTGTTTTTCGCATATCGTCTTATTGTCAAACCGAAAACAAAAACCAATGATATTTTATGATTTAGGTTTTTTGTGCCGTACTATTTTCCTATATCCCTTCATATAACAAAATAGAAGAGCATATAACATAGTAGCAGATTTTTTGGTCTAGTATTCCATTATTTCTGCTTTATAAACAACTCATGATGCCACACAACAGCCAAACACATGCATAAAAGTTTTCCATTCCTACACCTCCCTTGAGGCACTAATTTAACTCTTGCACTGGCTTTGCTTTTTTTCTTGTTGTCTGTTGGAGAAGAGAACTATATGCTGAAGTTGATGCCTGCTTCGTCTTTTTTTTACGTAGACAGGAAAACAGCGTAACGACAATAACAATAAAAATAGGCAAGTATCATTGTTATTTTTTCGTCGTGAACGCACTTTTCATCAAGCATCAAATAGACAGCGTGTACGCAGAAATAAAAACTTGAAAACGTGTACACATTACGCATCATGTACATGCGTTATACGTTCTTCACCTGTAAGATGAGCAACTCTCATTAAACTCAAATTGCATTTGCGACGACGGACTACCATTTTTTCATATTGCTTTTTTGCAGAGGATGATGATTTTGAGGAAAATGAGGATGAGAGTATAGAATGACTTGACTACTTTGAAAAAAAAACTTGGTAGGGAAATGGAAGAAGGAGGCTGTATGACTAAAATATATGAATTAGATACTTATACGTTTTTTACCCTGGAGTGAAGCAGTTTCGTTAGTGCAGAATGTCTGTAAATATAATTATACGTTATATCTATAATATTATTTAGACGACATTGTAAATTGTAGCTTTATTGTAGTATGTTAATGATATAGCATAGCGTTGACTAATGGTGATGAAGCTGTATGCTGACGTTAAATTTACCATATACGTATTAATATATAGTCATTATATAGTACATCTTGTGAATACACAATGTCAGCAAGTTGTTGTATTTAATATTTTTTGACGCGGGGAAATGAGAGGGTTATGAAGCGTTGATTACTTATAAGCACACGTGAGAAGCGAAAGAAAAAAATGGACGCTTGAAAATCTTAGATGAGATGTTAAATTAGAGCATTTACGCTATAGTGACTCTGATTTTTAGTTTGCTATGTACATATTAGGGAACGAAGAAACATTCTCGTTTGCTGTCCTTTTTTTATAAAACACTTTACAGTAGCAGTACTTATCAAATCAACGTCGTCAGAAAATGTTCTCGATGACGCTGACGCTGTTGATGGGCACAGGGCACCATCAAATATTCTAGGATTATCGAATTCCCAGTCAACAACAATACATACAGACATAGAGGCGTGCAAACACTTGTTAAGTAGAAATCTCTGGGTAAATTCCAGTTGTTACTAGCATCATTTTTTTTTACTAAAAAAGGCAATCGTTAATATAAAACTGATTTGTATAGGTGTTAGGTTGTAAGTTTGTCTTTGTCTGTATATTTTATAGTGAAGAAAGTTAGCACTGAAACTTACGTCCCAGAGATGTTGCTAAGGAAATTCGCTACGACTAGATATGTTTCCTGCTTGAAATGAAATTTCAAATATGAATTGTGGTCCCACTTCTATTATGGTGTATGGGTATATTTTTCCAAATTCAGCGAAAAAGTAATGCAATATTTTATGTATGCTTAAAAGCTTTAAAAAAAGTCTAGTAAAATTTCTCAAGATTTTTATTTTCTCATCTTATACATGTTCTGTATAGTTACTATATTCCGTATTTTAACTGTTTTCACCTTTTTTTCCATACCATAAAGTTTAACAGCATCGTAGTAATCGTCAACACTTTATATTGGGATTGTGATGTGAAACAGGTTGTTCACATCGGTATCACCTACCTTATTCATAAAAAGTTAGTAACGGTGTGGCTATCTTACAATTTTTCGATTTCACTAAAAGTTGGTTT
>JAQFZG010002022.1:0-18273 GCA_034695465.1 Entomobrya nicoleti
AATGGCTGGGGTCACTTGGGAAATTGCCTGAAAAGGCTGGAGCAACTTGGGAAATTGCCTGAAAAGGCTGGGGCAACCGTTTTAGACTGCTCGCATAGCGTGCTGGCGGTTTCTAGTACTATCTAGAAAGACTGTCAACAACTCACATTGGGGTCATCCATACTATACGATGTAGTGAGTGGGGAATTTTTATGCAGTAAACTCTACGTAAGACTACCATGCATTGAAGGTGACTGCATGAGCGCACTTATCCAATTTTATAGAGAAGTGCATACTGCTTACACCAGCAGTGAATGACCCCATATCACTTCACTGCCTTAACATCATACAAGTAACTATACAACTTTTTAAATGAGGCTGGGTCAACTTGAGAAAATGCTATAAAAGGCTGGGGTAACTTAAGTTATTTTATAAAAGGCTGGGGCAACTTGAGAAAAAGTTATTAAAGGCTGGGAAAACTTGAGAAAATGCTGTAAAAGGCTGGGGAAACTTGAGGAAATGTTGGGGATACTTAGCTTGCTAAACAAATACCGAATAGTAGTTAAAAAATCAAGTGTCGCTTTGGGTCACAGTGTATGTGGGGTCAGAAATCAGAGTCAAGGGTACAATTTCACACAGGTCATGTGACATCATTCAAAAGCGCTTTTCATTTGCAGCAGGCAGTAACAATATTCATCACTGGTGTCGTTATAAATCGCAGTTTCAGCTATATCGTTATGATAAGTAGTTTTATGGATTTTTCTGTCCAAGTAAAATATTTTGAGTTACATTTAAGGATGTATGTATCAAATTTATATTACTAAATGAATTTACTCATTATAGACTGCAATATATTAGTGTTTCTTTTAAACAATACGAACAAAATGTTAACACATCCCTGAATGGCTGTCACCAAATTTTACGTCGAAGCTCACATCACGGGAATAGAATACCTTATGCATGATCTTAAACTATCTACTATAAACGTAGCTTTACTCTATTTTAATACGTTTCTTTGAAAAGATCATTTCTTTAGATTCTGATAATAAACATGTAACAATAGAACTTCAATAGAATTAAGAAATATTTGTCATTGGTAGATTTCAAAATTTTGATACATATGTGCACGAGCCAGAAACCCGGTAGCTAATTTACATCATGATAATTCGAAGTAATATATTTTACAGAAAAGATAATTCTTTCTACAAGTTACCTCGTAAAAAGTAGCAGATAATATGTTTTGAGCATTTTTTTTCAAGCTTAAGTCGAATAAGGAGTTGCAAAACATTTCCAAAAATATTTTAAGATGGCATAACGATTTTTAGGGATTTTGGGCCTTAAGATTTAATTCTAAGATTTAATTTTGGGCCTTGTACCGTCACTTGGTCGGAATTTTTTGAACGGACGACAAAAGATCGAACGACATTTTCCATAATTGAAATTCGGAAAAAAACGACATATGACCGGACAACATTATGCATTATTGAACTTCCTAAAACGAAATTTTACAAAATACATACACGAACACTGACAAAAAGTATTCAACAGCATTCAATGTCGATTTATAATATCATAATAATACTTTAAAATGTGTAAGCATCCAATAATGTGATCTGGGCCTCGCAACCCATTTGCGATGATCACAACAAAAATAAACCCGCTGTAATAGCGATCATAACGACGTAGCTGAAACAATGCAATTTATAACGACACTAGTGATGATCATTGTTGTTGCTAATGTAAAACGCTTTCGAATGATATGTCACATGCCATGTTTGAAGTTGCGAACTTTGACCCCGATTTCTGACCCTTTGAGGTTACTGACTTAAAGTGACATATGATTCGTAGTCTACTCAACGAGTGCTTTTGATTGCGGTATGCAAATGTACACTTTGAACAAGTTGGAAACTTTCGACTTTGACCCATGACCTTGGGGTGTGTCCCAGGAGGCTAAAAATTAATAAGGATCTTGCCCTTGGCCATAGTGACCTACATGCCAAATTTGAGCGAAATTGGTCAACGCGTTCTTGAGTTATCATGGTGACAGACAGACAGACAAACGCGTTAAAGTCAATACTCCGCTGAGCTTCGCTTTCAGCTACGTAATCAGTCGCATTCTTATAGTAACAATTATATTGGAATATGAAACTGTCTTCTAGGAGATTATACCTTTGCTCTTTAGAGCTCATATATATTGCATGTATTGTTAAAAGTAACGCATTTAATAAAAGTTTTATTTTTATCCCTTGTCACATAAAATAATCCAATTTGTGACAAAGATTAGTAAATGTGCATGCTTTTAAATTAAGAAGGGCCTTAATATGACAGCATATAGTTTGTGATGTATTTAACAATTCTGTGCATTTGCAATGACGCCGTATAATGAAACTTGCACTAATACAAGTTCAGGGGTCTAAGTCATTTGCTACCAAAAAATTAATGCTGGGAATTATTTCGGCATTTTTACGCATACAAAACAAAATCAAAACCGAAACCAATGCACGCAATCGATAGTGTTAATTTGAAAATGATGAAGTTTGTGCATTTGCATTTTTATGAATTCATCTGCCCAAAGATTGCTTATTGCGTTTCAAATCACACAATTAAAGTTATCTAAGAAATGAAACGTCCACGATTCTTGGTGACTGACTGATTCACAATAACTCTAATCGTACTACTCAGTTTATATGTTTCTTGAATATATGTTTTACCCATGGATGGTATACAAATGTGTTTTATGTTAAATTTTTGACAAAATAATGTTTATTACCAGTTTTTAAAAGAAAGATGCAATTGAAGCGAAAGTAGATCTTTTGAATAAGTGTTATATGTAACTTTATAAGACATAAATGTATTCAGTAAAATGAATAAACTTATTTTACAACCAAGTAAATTATATTGGAACGTTTATAACTATACATATCCTAAAATTGTGATAAACAAATCAAGCAAAACATTTTTACAACAAGGACATTTTTAAACATTAAGAATACTAATAAAAATCAAAATTATTTTTCACACAATTACACATTTCAAAAGAACAAGAACTCGGAAACGCGGATAACCCATGAAGATTCAACGCTTTTTACCTTAAAAATTACGACACATCTCAGATGTTCTTAGATACTTACTTGTAGATACAAAACAATAATATTCCTTAATTTGATGGACAATTAAAAAATGTAAAGACAAGAATATCCGTGACTAAAATGTATCTTAACAACAAACTAAATTAAACAGAAAGTCCAAGTAAAGAGCGAATTTATTTGTTTGGCACCAGCCAAACAGATGTAACTTGCCCAGGTGGCGTGGGGGCTTTTTCCTCAATGTAAGGCTTTACATTGAGCCCGTCATACACTACTTTTTTCTTGTCGATTAAAAATTTCGTGATGAAATGCGGAATTTTTTTCCCTGGGGACTCTTCAGCTGGGCCTTTGTCAGCACCAATTACACATGTGTACGCAAATACACGGTATCGCACACCTCCTATATTTTGCGTAAATGGCATGTCGGTCTCAAAAAACCGAAAATTCTGGTCGTGCAAAATACCATAGACGATAAATGGAGGATTTTCAAAATTCAACTCATGTTGAATTAGTCGGCCTGACCCACAATGGCAGGGATTGTCGTATGGACATGCAAAGTTGATTGTATCCTCAAAAAGTTCAGGTGTGCTTTTTCGTACACAAGAAAGGGTGCTATTCTCCCAACGCCAGCGCCTCGATCCAACTTCGGCATAAATTTCAGGGTCACTATACCCTGGACATTGTTGTTGGCTGCATTTATGAAAAATCTTCACCGGGAAAAGGTCAGTAATATACTGCAAGGCACTTTCAAATTCGCTTCCAACCAAATTTCCAGGTCCGTCCAATGTCGTGGGGTCAATTTCCATGATATGCTGTATCCAAATGGTTTTTGCTTTTGTAAAATCCTTTTCTGAAGCAAAGCGAACGGCATCCACAATTGCACGATGTTTTGGACCAAATTTTTTGATTTCAGTCCAGTATTCCTCCATTCCTGTTACTTGAAAGTTGAGTGCGACCAGCACTTGAAGGGTGGTGTCTATGCAACATGTGTTATGGAGAGGCAGGGTAGACACTTGATCATTATAATATCCTCCCCATCGTACAACAGGAACAAGATCCATGAAATCTTTTTGAGAAGTTATGACCCTTGGACGTGGAATAGGTTTCCTAAATTCCTCAAGCTTGTTATCTGGACTGTCTTTCTCGTAGTTTTTTCCTATAAACAAATATTGTTTTTAAATCAGAAGATTGAATATTTATCTTAAACCTTTACGGATAAGATTCTTTTTTGTTATACTTCATTAATTTCATAATGGCTGTTGCTAACTTAACTTGCATTTGACAGATACAAGTAAAAATTAAAAGATTCGATGCAAGAAGATTTTAATGTGTGAGGTCCAATTATAGCATATATATGAACATACCTTTGAAGCTGGATGTTGGCGTAGCTTGGACCTTCCAAGTCTCTATGTCTTCATTACTGTCATCATTGTCGTCATCCCTGTCCTCATCATTGTCACCACCATTGTCCGATTGCTTAGAACTTTCATCCAAAGACGGTTCTAAATTGTAGTCAGGTTAAAATTAAAAATATATCATGCTGTTTGTTACAATAAGCAAAGAGTTATTGCGTATCAGGTATTTTTATTTTGCTTTAATTACCTTTTGCGGTGCTGGGGTCATCTGCAGCTTTTTGGGAATGCAAGTTTAATTTAAAACCACTTTTCTGCTTGCCTTTAGTCCCCTTTTGTGCATTTAGAGATGCAAGAAGTGGAATTGCTGAAATGAGCAAACCATCGACGACTTCTGCCTGCCTGCGTATGAAGCGTGAAAGTCTTTGGTGTCGCTTTTGTTTGTATATATTGGTTTTCATGAGCCCAAAAAATCCTTCTATAATTTACGAAACGTAATGGTTGTAAATTGTTTTACATGAACCTTTAAACTCTCAAATATGGGTTTCCTTACGCACCTAACTGGTTATTAGTATCATCTTTTATCTCCAGACCGCAAGCTTCGTAGACCATGTGTGATATTACTCCAAAATACGGAAAGTAATAAGTTTGAAGGTAATCAGCCAAATCCATGGCAAAGAATGGGTTGAGCTCATAAATTTGTCCAGAATTTATAACTTCACTGTTAATTTCCTTGCACTTAGTAAAGATAGAATGGCAGTATTGGCCAAAGGCAGTCCTTTGCCAAAAAGGACTTCCAGGTGGTTGGTCCTCAAACTCAAAACCCAGCCATGGTGGGGTTCCGTCTAAAATTGACAAAAACGTATTTGGTGCTAGATAATAAATTTCAATAAGAATGTACTAATAAGCACATCAATGGTTGGTCGGCATTGGTCGGATTTAGATAATTGTGAAAAATGAATTAAGAATGTATTGCCATCTTTTACTCACCACGTTTTGTGGGTTTGTTCCAGCGATCCAACCGCTTCAAAACTGCTGGCGTTAAGTACTCGTTCAATAACACAATACCGATGTCGCGGCAGCGCCGGTCGAATGAATACAAATCTTTTGCACGTACAATTGCGTTGACCCAAATGAGAAGCATATCGATCACGACTCGCTTATTTTCTTTGTTAATATTCCTGTAGATTTCCTTGATTTTTTTTGAATAGCCTTGGTGACATGAAATCTTTAACAAACATTCAATGAAAATGTTAATTGCTCTAATGACTTCAAAGAAAAATAGGAAGCATCTCTTACCGACATATGTGGATCGGAAATGTGGTCAAATGAGTTCCAGGTGCAGGTATTTTAGCAAAATAGTTCCAAAATTGGTTTAGGTAGTGGTCAAGTGACTCCCTATGAAAAAGCCTAACCAGACTCGTGAGAAGCGGCCTTGAGAAATCAATTTCGAACTTTGCGACGCCACAATTTGGGTCCTTTATGTCACAACGCCTTTTTAACCTTTCACAAAACAGCAAGCTTTAAAGTTTTAATTAAATAAGTTTTCAATTTTGAAGGAAATATCATCTTACGTATGGAAGAACGAATACAACCATGTAAATATCGCAATGTGTCTGTTGTCAGAACTTATCATTTCACAAAGCGGTATTGGGGTATTTCCTTTGATGGGCGCTTTCATGAGGACTGTATATAGCAGCATTCTCTTGTTGTCATAAATTCCTCCGAGTGGTTTAATTAAAGAACCTGTTGCGTCCAGGAAAAGGCTGACGTTCTCATGTTTTTGCAGTGCTTTGAAATATTCCATTTGCCTGTAACTGTACAAGACAACTTGCCCGGGAAGTATTTGAAACAATTGGAGATAGCCTGGGATTTGCTTGTCCGGAAAAGTTTCTTCTAACGCTGGCTTCGATAGCATAATGTCATCAATAATATGTTTAGCAAGGTCATTCTCGCATTCCATCTATAACAATTAGTTAAATTAAACATATTTAGTCTATTAAGCACATGAATAACCAGTATTATAAAATGTGTGTAACTGGGTTTCCATTTTATGAATGAAACCCAGTGCGAACTTGTCTTTAGTTATTAAAGGCATACACAAAATGTATGTATTCAGTGCACACAAACAGGCAAACACGAAAGTACTAACTGCTTAACTATGAATATGGTTGAGTATGAATATTAAACCAACCTTGTTCTTAATGTTGGAATAAGTAGCCACTGTTTTAATTGAGGTCAATTTTCCATTTTTTATTGCTTCGATGTCGCCTTTAGATGCAAACTCCAGTCGTGCCGCCAAAGGCATTTTACTTTTTAGGACCTCTTGAGCGGCTTTCTTGTACATTCCAGTCCAGCGACGTGATGATGGCTTCGAAGCAAAATGTTTCATTTGGCCTTTGTACATACTGAAAATTGGACCTCTTTTTAAAATGACAGTTTACCAATTCATTAAAAAATGAAATCACGTACCTGACAGAAACATTAACATCCTTAACTCTGCTAGGACGGTCAGACAGAGAGAATCGCCATTTAGCTGTGCAATCTGGACCAGTGCAGCGAGCATAGTATATTAAAAATGTCTGGTCTGACTTATTGGGTTCTCCGAGCTTCCGCTCTCGAAATCCAAGACTACATACCTGCGAAATCCTTGTCATATTTAACTACGAAAGTTATGAGTTTTAAAATTTCCTTAATTTCAAAAAACATCATGTCTAACCTTGTGTTTCTCGTCGAATTTCTTGTTGAGTGCATTTGGAGCGTCTTCGCCGAACTGATAATGACTTGCCTTAGTCCCACTCATTTCCTCCTTGAGAAAAACGACTTTCTTCCATTCTTCTTGATTAAAAGTTATTGTGAAACTTTGTTCAATTTTGGACGTGTCGATGGGATCTTCATCTGCAATTTTAAATATTTCTTGTCCGAAAATAAGAAAATCAAATTCAGCTTTAATATACTACATATATCTCACCGTCCTCCGTATCGTCAGCATCGTCAACGACTGCATGTACAGGTTTAGATATATTTTCCTTTGGCATTTCCTTTGTTTCAGGTTTTTTATTAAACACATTCTCAAAGTCTTTGTCTGATTCCGAGTCGCCCTCTTTATAAATAAAGAATGTTTAGACAAATTTACAGAAAATTATTTTAAATGTATTATAAGTATTTGTACCATCTGCACGCTTCCTATTGCGACTTGGCTTGTACTGATAAGCGTCATATTCATCCACTTCTGAATCTGACGACCTGTTGAATAAATCCTGCATATAGTATCCATTTAAACTTTTCAAATAGTATAAAATTATTACACATTAGCAGAAGAAACTTCGTATTCTTCATCGTCGGTTTCCCCTGAGCCTTGTCTAACCCAGAAACTCATTTTTGCAGCTGATTGATTTCCTTCCGACCTAGTTTAAAAGTTACCATTTAAGAATTACATTTTGCTTAATCCATGTGTTAGTTATGCAATATATCTCACTGTGACAGTGATCCTGAAGCCATGTTGGCCGGACCTGCTCGTTGATTTGATTTGTGAGCGTTGAAATTGGTGAACGCAGGTTCTTCATCATCACTACGTGAAAAAATTGCTAATTAGTTCCATGCTTCCTATTCTAATAAATAAATAAATAGGACCTTACGATTCATATTCAGAGATATGGTCCTTAGTTAAATTTCTTGGTGGACATGTTTGGGTCCCTTTTTTTGGTAACCTTTTAAAAAATCAAAATATATACTATGTACTGGACAAACAAATTTGAAAATGAGCTAACTTACGGCGAGTTGTCTTCGGGGTGTCCTGGTTCAACAAGTTGGCTAACGTTCTCGTTGCTAAATAAAGTTTTTGCCTTGTGTGTTCCCCGTTCACGGACATTGGTTGTATTTTTCGTAGCATTTTCTCTCTGGTTTCCAGTAACAGGAGTTATTGGTAGGCTCTGAGTGGATGACGGAACTCTTCTGTTGCGTGATAATGATAACTTTTTCTTTCCTTCAACACCAGACGGAGTTACCTTTTTGGGCGATAAAAAATTAAATAACCCCTTTGACGGAGAAGCTTTCTTGGCTGCTTTATCGGTCAGTGGCTGTACTCCTTCGTTCTGTTCCAAAGACTTTGGCGTAGAAGTGAAGCGTGGAGTAGAAGAGTTGATAGGACTTGATGGTTCTCCGGCAATTCCTGATATTCCTGACTGGTTGACAGGCTGCCTACCTCCTTGAATTTTTGAGCGCCCAGCTGGGTTTCTGTAAGAATAAGACCAGTCACTAATTAAGTAATACAATAATGTCTACGTCAGGGTTAAATATCTATGTACTGGGGTCCGCTCAAACATTAACATCCTCGGGTAAGGTCTTCTATTACTTAAAGTATATGCACCATAAATAGTTTTATGATAATCTGACTACTTTAACTTATCATACTTGTCCCTACTTTACTATTTGAAGCTACGAAATAAGAATTTGACTTTACATTAAATTGAAGACAAAAAATCTCTTACTGCAAGTTTTGCTCCAAGGATTTCTTTGTGTTGACCGGATTTTCATCATCTTTAGCAGAAACGTGTATTGAGGAGTCCGAAGCACAACCTGAAAGCCAAAAATATGAGCAACTTACGTTACAACTTATCACTGATATAGTGTAATAGTTATCCTATAGTGAAATATTTCTCGAAATTATTACATAGCTTCTGAACTTATGTTAAAGGCTACCAAAAACAATTTAGTATCGACTATGAAATTTAATGAATCATCGCTGTTTGTCATGATATAAATATATACTCACGCAGGGTCTCTTCAAAAATTGGTGGAATCGATAGACTTCCATCGCAAAATCGGCAGATAAATTCAACATCATCTGGGAATTTGGAAATGTCGGTTTGGCAACAGACATCATGTACCCACCTTTTGCACTTATCGCATTGAATTCGTTCGACGTTTGCAATATCTTCATAATAAGGTTCGCATATACAATGTGTGTATATCTCATTTCCGGGTTTTGGCTTCGGTCGAACATATGATTTCTGTTTGTTCCCCGCTAAAGCATCGTACTTTTCCTTTTAAAAAGTCATTAATGAGTTCATCATCATTTCGAGAATTCAATTTAACCTTGCATTCTTGTTAAATTGATATTCTAGATATAAAATTTTTATGAGACAAGTCGGATAATATTTTATTTTAAAAGTTAATATATTTCTATAATGCTCACCATGTTTAAAACCGATAAAGCTTGACTAATCTTTTATTTATAATTCTATATTCCTTCATTGCACTTAATTGGTAAAAGTAAAAATGGCACAATTAGCTACTCGCCAGAGACACGGCATTTCCTTTATGTAACAGCTACGATTTACGAAATAAGCATTTACCCCTATACATGATCTTTTCGAAATCGATGTATGTACAGTGATAGTAAACCCTACATAAATATATTAAAACAGCTTCAGTTCAGCAAATTACCGTTTGGCCTAACAATGGGTTTTTATGAAAGTCAGTCATGAAATGACTATAGATTTGAGGCATAAATATTGTGATGTAATGCTGGCAAGATAAGTTGAGAGTATTTTAAAGGATCACGACACTGCCTTTCAGCCTACGGAAATATTTCAAACGATATTTGTTGATATGCTGATTTTAATATCAATGTAATATTTCTCAATTTAAATTTTTCTGACGTGATTTTGATGTCTTTACTATATTATATTTAAGGTGCGGGTTGCAAGGATATGCCCAAAAAATTTGAACAATGTTTGGAATAATTTCCTAATCGTTGGTGATTTGTTGGACCAACACAATTAACTACGTTAAAATTTGGTGGATACACAACTTAATTATAGAATATGCATTTCTAGGCTGAAACTGTACTTGGTAACGATTACTGAGCATCGTATTGCATACAGCAATTCATTTGTGCTTCCTGGACATAATTTTTACTATTTACATTTTTGTTTGACTAAACTTCTTATCGATTGAAATAATGATATATTTTCACATTAATCCTTGTTTATATTAAGTACAGTCACGTTAATGATCGCTTTGGAATGACGTAGTAAAAGATGTCTTGTGAAATCGGGTCAATGATATGGGGAATGTTTAAAGATTATATTGAGCTTCTTGGATCATACCAATCCGCATATCAAGTACTATTTCTCAAGCCGACTGACATTGACTTTAGTATTTCTGAAAAAGCAGTGACGGCTTCTTAGGAACTCGAACTGCAACGAAAGTTATTGCTGAGATAATTGGTTTAAATATTATATAAAACACAGCGTGAAGAATAAGTTCTAAATGGAAATGTAACTTAGATTGATTGTAGTAGGAATAACTACGCAATTCAGTTTTCTAACATAATGTTTCAAATCCAAAGCTGCCTCGCATTTTATTTTTTCGGAATTGGTATCACGACATAATAACAAAAAAATTCAAATTACTTACGCGTACGGATTTTCGATTCAACTCCCATACTCGGTATAAAAACAACCGATCCCGCGAAGATGTTTCGATGTCCGGGAAAAGTTGTCTCACTCCTTTGCCCCAAATGCTGTCCTCCAAAAGATAGGAAATGTCCGAAGTGTTAAGTTTCCGTTTGTCGCCACCGGACACTGCAAATAACAAAGATGCTATTTTGTCGCCATCCACGTCGGATGACAACCAAGGATCGGGACCTTTTTGGGAAACCATATTTATAAAATGGTTTTAAGTTAAAAACACTAATAGAAGATTTCCATAACTCAATAAAGTTCACAAAATAGAAATAGAACTCAAACCAAAATATTTGGATCACTGACTTGACAATTCAAGTCAACAAAAACGACTGAAGTCTGAGGCACAAAACGCCTGTTACTTACCGTCAAAAACGTTTCAGTTCGCATTCAAGCTGATTGCCTAGTCATCATAAAAATCGTAAACCGAACGTTCCAATGAACGCAAAAAGTGAAGTACTTGAAGTTTTCTCCGAGGAGAAAATATAGAAGCGGAGTTTTGAGAGTGAGATTTTTTTTGGGGTTCAACCATGAAGTTGCAAATGTAAAAATGTGTACTGGATAAATGTGGAAACATTTTGAGTATACGCTATAGTTAATACGTTCAATAAGGAGTATTAGATACTTTCAAAACCTCGTAAAATAATTGTTGTTAAAGATTCTTTACATATTGATGGTATTTTAAAATATGAATGTGTGATGTGTAGATTTTCTTTCTTTGAAGAAAAATGTAAACAAACAATTTCTCCCAAAAAAGAACACCATGAAATATATATGTACTCATATGAAATAGTTCATCATGTATCGACTAGCTTAATTCAGCAGCAATATGTAAGACATGCATGCATTCACCGTAAAGCTAAACGCTGTATTGGTAAATAGTACAAGTAAGATGCATAGTATATCATGCTTCAAAATGCTACGGTAAAGCCAATTACTATGTTTTGATCAGATGTATTTACGAAAAGGAAGCATAACACTGCATTACTGATGTGTAAGTACGGCAGTGCTTCAGTGCAAGATAAATCAAATGCAAACAAAAGTGTTCGAAAGAAAAATTGTTTTCTCGCACAACATTGATTTCGTTAGAAAGTTAACAACAATGTGACTGTTTTCTACACCAGAAAAAGTTTTCCTCTTATGGACTTTCACTATTAAGGTAAGCAAAGCTAATTGACAAAGATTATTCATCAAATAATGTTTTCCTGACGTTTTTGTTTTTAGTTCTTCAATAGTTATTCGCGATAGAGTATATCAGTAAAGAATGAAGATTTCCGTTCAGTTCAACTTTAGACTTGGAGTTTGAAGAAGCCTTCCCTAGCCTATATAATTTTTGATAACAGAACTGTGTTCCAAAGATCCTTATTTTGTTAAATATTTAGTGAAAAGTATTTCTGGGAAAATATACTAACCCGATCAAGGGATTTTAAAGTTTCCTGATATTTTGACTGAAACGTCTTTCATGGGAATTAAATTAGGAGCAAACTGAAATTTCATGCAATGTGGCTGAAATAGTTAGTTGAAATAAGCATTTTGCGTGTCTTTCTTAGGTTTTGCAAGAATTTGGCACAAATTTTTAAAACTTTTTTTTTACTTTTTCTAGTATTCTAGTTGGCATTCTGTTAGCCAGTGCGGGAGCAGTTGAGATTACAGAATTGGTTGACGACTTAGCGGTGACGGTTAGCCGCGGTGCCCATATTTCAGAACTGGAAGATATTTTGCTGTACACGGATATTGAAAACGTCATATTCACGTTTCCTGATTTGCCTGAGCCGCCCCAGTTATCTCCGGTTACATGCAATTTGAAGGATGATGAGGCTTGCTCTCTTTACCGTGGGCTTCAGCAAGGTTTAAAGGACACCTCCGACTTATTAACCGTTATTAATCGTGTGTTGACATCAAAAGGATTAGATGAGTCAGTGCCAGACAACGTACCGATACCAAGTTCTTGGTTAAGTGTCATCAATGGTGTGTCTGTGGTTTCGAATCAACCAGACCCAGAGTTAATTACGGCTGCAGGAGACAGTTGGTTTAGTGAACAGGAAGCCTTGTTAATGTTACGTCGCCTCCAATCAAACAGTTCCACTCAATTAACAAAGCGCGAAAAACGAATGGCAAGGCTTGTCTTAAAGGGAGGAATTAAATTAGCCAAACTAGCGTTCAAAGGAAATCTTCACAAAACTTTCCAACGGCTCTTTGTTGGAGACTGATATTACCTCACGAATTACAAGATCATTACAAAGGACGAGTATAAAATTTTCGCGGATTTACCCCGACAAGTCTCCGAGCTCCAAACTTCGACCAAAAGATTCTTGCTGGATGTTCTTAACTCAACAGAGCATGTTAAACAGATGACTGTTAAAATCCAATCTGAAATTAATAGTCATGTCTTCAAAATGGCAACGATTGAAGAAAGCTTCTTGTTGGAACAAAACTCTTTAGCTGATTTGATAAGGCTCGTATATACGTCCACAGTTTACAGTGTCCATCTCGCATCCTACGAAGAATGTAGAGGAAACTCCATCCCCTTAGCCGTCGTTCCCCCTAAACTTCTATACCACAGACTATCAGAAATTCAAGCCAAACTTCCGGTTAACGTAAGGTTTGCTATTCCTTTAGATGAGTTTCAACGATATTATCGTCTGCCACTTTCAAAATGTGTATTCGACAGTAATGGAGGTATAGTGTCAGTGTCAGTCCCACTTGTGGAAAAGTCATCGGACCTTCATTTATTTGAATTCCGGCCAATCCAATTTGCCTATAAAGACATGACATGTGCAGTGGAAACCCAGTCATCTTACGTTATAAAAGATGCGTCTAACAACAGAGTGTATACGGTCACTGAGATTGACGAAGAAGTATGCATTCCCAGAAGTACTGGAATTTGCCGGGTGCCCTTTGTAAGTCTGAAAGTCTATTAACTAAATACATTTGTACATGCATCCTTTAAAAAATATGGCTGGAGAAAATGATTCAAATTCTTAATTTATTCATATTTAACAAAGTAAATTGTCTGAAAACTTGAAAACTATGTATCAAAAGCATAATATAACTTTCCAAATATTTCTTACTATCAATACTAACTAACTACTTTTGTTTCTTATCAATTCTCCTTATCTACAATTCATTTTGTCTTACTAACAACACTACATCGACTACCTAATATCACATTTCAATCAATTATTTACTTGCCTACAAATCTACAGTCGATGATTTGTTAATTTTTTCAGAGTGCCGCGGAGGATTCCAATAATCTGTGCGTTGCTGTTTTAATGAGGTTTGTGAAAATATAGTTAATAATGTCAGTAAAAGCCATCCGCTCTATTAGCCTCAGTTTTCTACCTACTAATGTCAAATTATTGTTGTTGTCTTTTTTGAATTAGTGGAGAAGCAGCTAGCGTTATCAAAGAGACTTGTAGACTTCAGTGCTTTATCGATCATCGGCCTACAATCAGCCAAATCTCTGAGGATTTTTTTGTCGGGATTCATCTTCCTCCTAATGCTGTCAAAATGGAGTGCGGAGACGAGCTTTATACGCTTGAGACGCATATTAGTCAAGGCTCTGTAGGGTTTAGTACGGTATGTAATTGCAAAATCTTCATTGGAAAAACACTGATGGCTAAATCCACATCAAAGCGCTGTGATGAAAGTCAACGACCACGGATGGAGCATCTTTTGCCAGTGCAAATGACAAAGTAATAAAATAATCGATTCGCCGAGAATTTAATTAAAATGTGGAGATTCTAATTTTAATATACTAATATTGATATTTGATTTTTTGCAGATTTTCGGACTTGATATCATTCAGCAGTTTAGGAACAGACACTACAAAATTCTCACACGCAAGTGAGATAATGAACTCAAACTTCAATCCTTCTAACCAGGATTCTTCTGAAAATGATGCGGATCAATCACCGATTATCTACAGCACCATGGTGTGGAATTTTTTACAGTCGCTCATTATGGCTTACCTTTACTTTAGGATAAGCGCAGTGTCAACAACAGTTTTAACAATGGGAAATAATTTACCATTAGTGCAGGGTGCTCATGATCACACCTGTGAGTTGCCTTCAGAAGCGTACGTCTTATTATGGAGCATAATGATTGTGTGTACCCTTTCTTTACTTCCTGGGATTTTTATTAAAATCTACAAATTTTTTAAGAACATGTACAATGAGCATGTCCTCTTGGTAGCTCAACGACTTCCTTGAGCATTATTGTATACATTTTACACATTAGCAAATTAAGTTCTTTATTTAATTTCATGCAGTAATCAAAAAAGTGGTTAATATGAAATGTACTTATTTGTTAATTGTGATTTAATCAAGAGTAGAAAGTTAGCAAAATTATGGTATGGTTTGGATAATTTACTATTTTTGTTTCTTCAACATTAATCTTTTATATTATTTTGGTTTTGGTATTTTCCAGCTTTTCTGCAGTAATTCTAACAATGTAATTGAGCAGTTAAAACGAAAAAAAAACTATTTGATTCTAAAAAACTAATAATAATTACATTTTACTGAGTAGTACATATCTATCAATGCTATTTGATTAAATTTTCAATTGAAACATTGCATATTTTGGATTGATAATGTTTGAATTTGTTAAGTATTTCTATTTTACTAACTATTACTTTTTGCTAAGTGAATTTTTTAAAAACTATAGTTAGTTAGTTCCCTCTAGGGGGATTTAATTTGACGGTTTGGGAGCAATGCTCGCCCGCCACATATTTTAAAAACTATTAAAAGTTGTATTTACACTCGTAAGTACATAAGTTCGTTGGAAAAAAGCTAGATCCAACTAGCATTTGTTTTATTCCGTTTGGCAAATTCGCACATAAATCAGGTTGAGGGTCCTTTTCATACAAGTGGTTAAATTCGTCAAACTTCAGGCTGCACAAAGGTTTAACCGGCTCTAAGAACGAGTAAAATCCAGGTGGACTGTCATCATGCCAGCGTGGAAGGTCATTAAAACTGAAATCATAAGTAAAATTTTTTTAGTGTTATACAAATGAACAAATATATGTTACATTGAGGCAACAGATTTTATCTCCAAAATATTACCCTTTACTACTGCAGGACAAAGCTCCTGTAACTATCACTAACACTAACAACGCGTAAAAATTGATCATTTTTTCAAATTAAAACTTGTTAATATTTATTTTTTATAAAACCACTTCAGACTGTGTTGTTAATTTATATCAACAAATAGTTACTGAATTGGACATCAGCTGAGCTTTTATGTGCTTTGAAGCAATGCATACATACATTCCGTATTTTACATTTGCACATCTATGAAGAAAAAAACACAGAAAATGTGAGGCTTGTTTATGTAGCACGTTTCATCTGTGTATTGAGAAAGGAAATATTGATAAATATACACAAGCAGATGGCGCGGTAATCTTGTTGTTAAAACTCCAAACATACTATGGTACAGAAAAACCATACTAGAAAGCATACATATAGTTGACTATTTCTAAATGGCTAATTTGTGGAAGCCAAAGTAATTTAGTTTAAAGAGATATTTTATCAAGTTAAAAATGTACATATTTGTCGCCTGACGGTGACCATAAAAGATCCTAAAAACAATCAAGGTTATAACATTTTAATGTAATCAATTAAAAAGTAATTAATCATTACCTAAATGACTTCGTTATTCAGCAGCAGTTGCCACAGGTCAGATAAGAGATAAAATTTATTTAACGTTTGGCCTCAGATGTATGTAGTATTGTTGTGGATATATGGTTTAAACTACCTGACTGCATATTTTAGGTGAATAAACCCGTTGTGAGAGCGATCATAACTATGTGGGTGAAACGGCGATTTATAACTACACTAGTGATGATGAATATCGTTGCTGCAAATGAAAAGCGCTTTTGAATGATGTCACATGACCTGTGTGAAATTGTACCCTTGACTTCTATTTCTGACCCCACATGGTCACTGTGACACAACACGACACTTGATATTTGATCTAATCGACGAGTTATCGGTTACTCTTTTAAAGCTACAATATGTACAAGTTGAAAGCTTTTGTCTTTGAGGTTAGACCCATGGAGCTGAATATTAACTGATTCTTGCTACTAATCATAGTGACCTACATACCAAATATGGGCGAAAACGTGTTCACAGAGGTTTTCAACTATGTAACAAACGTGCTATAAAAGCAAACAACGACAAAATTGAAACCATGCAATCAATAATTATGTCCTTCGTTGTTGACAATCAAAAATGCTAAAGCATGATATGACATGTGTTTGATATTGCAACCTTTGACCCTGATTTCTGTTCCCACCTCGTCACTGTGACCCAAAATGACGCATGAATCGTGGTCTACTCGCCCATAGCTTTCGACTGCAGTATTTTAATGTACGCATCTCAACTCGGAAAATTTCAACCCATGAATTTCAACGGACGGGCATCTATGATAAAGTCAATACTGAGCTTTGGTTTTAGCTCCGTAATAAGTTGACATTTCATAATTTATCACTTAAACTAGAACTTAGACAGCACGCTACGCGAGCAGTTTAAAACGGTTACCCCAGTCGTTTCTGTTATTTTCTTAAGTTGCCACAGTCCTTTCTGACATTTTCTCAAGTTGCCCCAGTCGTTTCTGACATTTTCACAAATTACCCCAGGCTTTTATAGCATTTTCTCAAGTTGCCCCAGTCTATTCTAACATTTTCTCAAGTTTCCCCCAGCCTTTTATAGCATTTTCTCGAGTTGCTCCAGCCTTTTATAGCATTTTCTCGAGTTGAACCAGCCTATTCTAACATTTTCCCACTTTGCTCAGCCTAACATTTAAAAAGTTGGATGAGTTCATTCCTCTTCGGTATTTATTTTCCAAGCTAAGTAATTGCATTGCGCTGTTGTTTGTTGGTGATGATGATGAGCAGGCAGTGAATTAATATGGGGTCATTCACTGCTGGTGTAAGCAATATGCACTTCTCTATAAAATTGGATAAGTGCGCTCATGCAGTCCCCTTCAATGCATGGCAGTCTAACGTAGAGTTTACTGCATAAAAAATTCCCCACTCACTACATCGTATAGTATGGATGACCCCAATGTGAGTTGTTGACAGTCTTTCTAGATAGTATAGATGTAGATTTATTCATGTTATCATGCAAGTCTACGAGTCTACGAGTCTACTGGAGAGAGTCTAAAGTCTACTGGAGCAAGTCTACGAGTCTACTGGAGCAAGTCTACGAGTCTACTGGAGAGAGTCTAAAGTCTACTGGAGCAAGTCTACGAGTCTACTGGAGCAAGTCTACAAAGTCTACTGGAGAGAGTCTAAAGTCTACGGTCGAGGTTCCACCACCACTTACACGTGAACTGACTTTTATGATGATGTGATGATGGGCACAAAGGCATGAATGAAAACAATGG
>JAQFZG010002023.1:0-18272 GCA_034695465.1 Entomobrya nicoleti
AAAACTTGAAACTGTCTGGTTTTTGTGTAAAAGGGACCGGAAAAAAGGAAGAGAACGCCCATCTAAATACATGGACTTGTGAAAAATTTGCATATTGGCAACTTATATAAAGTAGATTTTTGGAATACGGGTTTGCTTTCGTACGACGGGGTTGTATGGTTTTCAATGGAATACGAGAATCAACAACATTAGGGTAAATTTTGGAAGGAAATAATAAATTTGTTTAGGGAATTGTTGTATTTTGTTACATTCAACTGAAATAACTAATATTCATATGGTGTATGCAATGACTGGACTTGTGGGTATCATTTAGGAATGTTTTTGTAGAACTGAACAACTGAAAGTATGCATATCCTTGAAAACTTCCACGTGTCTTTCCCGACCTTTGTTGAGTTTATTTATTTTCAATTACCTGTTTTTGAGCAGCATCAAAAGTAAATCAAACATAAAAGTTTTTAGAAGTAATTTCCAAAATGTCAAATAGATCCTTTCTTTAAGTTTTCATTCCTAATTGTTTGGAATAACAACAAATTCAGTTCTTTATTCTGTTGTGAATATCATACTGGTATACCCAATTGTCTAAAGAAATCTAAGGACATAAATTGCAAATATACTTGATTACTCATTCGTGGGAAATGAAGCAGACAAAACTATGTCTATGTGCAATTTCGAAGAATGGAAGAAAACACATTTCCTGTTAGTGTAACTAGAGCCTCTTGTTTAAATATCATGTGGTTCTAAGAAGGCCATGACAGAAATCCCTATTTTAATGCAACATTATTGCATATAAATATATGTATGTAGTTTTTGTATATTTGTTCAAATGAGCACTCATATGTAAGTCATGTACCATGTAAAAAATAAATGCGTAATCACTTTTCACAAAATACATCAATATAAATGGAATGAAGTATGAAAGGGAGTTGACGTATGTACGAACCCATGTCCCACAATTTTATCCTATCCTCACATGCACAATTTCATATGATGTATGGGTTTTCATTGTTTGGAGTAATCATCTCATCCCTGTTCGATATTGTATTTGTGAGGGGCTTCGACTTTGTTAGTCAGTCGTCAGTCGGTTGTGTCTCTGTCATTTTCTCTTTCAATCTAAAAAAATGCCATGAAAGCCAAGTAAAAGGCAAGTTACTTGCTCTGCTTATACTGCTTAAAGCTTACTCCTTCTTTATTCTCTTTTGTGTACTGCTATGCTGCTGGGTTGGCTACTTTTATATATTTTATAGATCGTAATCATTCATTCATTCGGTCGTTTCATTCATTCATTATTATCCCTTCAAATTGATGGATTGAACGATTCTTCTTGACTTGAAATGAAATGAACTTTCTTTCTGATTGTGTTTTTCATCGTATCAACAGACCAACAACACTGAAAAAAGTAGTTGCTTCTAATCATAATGCACTGTGCGCAATCCATATCGACGAATGTCTGGAACCCCTTTTGCTTTTCTAGGCTCACGTTTTTTACATTTTATACGTCATTCGAAAGGACTTATCCATTTGTTAATAGGATATTATCGAGTTCCATTGACTGCCAGAGAAGTGATTCAGCTCAGCTCACAAATACACAATCAGCTTCTCCAAACTTAAGAAGCACAAAAGTGTAACGAATCGACGATGAGATATGTTCAGGCTGCTGATATATCATTACATCCAAAAAAAAATGTCAATCTTTACTGGTGGGACTTGATAATTCTTTGACACACGGCCATTTTTTAAAAAGTTCAAACTATTGCTCTTTCAAAAAATCTAGAAATCCATCCAAGTCTAAAGTTTGCCTTTACGTTTTTACAAGATTCTGTTTAATTTACTGTGTAAAACATTTTCCCGCGGATATAAGGAAAATTGCAGTTTTTATGTACACAGGACACGTTTATATCTTATCGTTAGTTTTGATGCTTCCGGCTGTAATAATGTTCAACTTAATACGTTTAATTATAATAATAACATTTAGATAAAACGATTTTAAATTATTATTTAATATGAAAGGGAAGAAGAAATTTGGCCACAAGGTTATCATACATTAACTGCTTATTTTTTATCAAATATATCTTACTTTAAAATGTAATTACATTCTTTACTCTGCAACGATTACCATCTGTATGCATGTTTTTTTGTGTATAGTATACATGCTAAAGCTTACTAAGACCGAGATGCTGTTTAGTCGTAACAGACCAACCTAACCATTTCAGTAAATGAGCTTGGTTACAGAACTTCTTCAAGTATCTAACCCAAGTGCACCGTGCACCTGACTTGAAATTTCGTAAGAGTTTTGGATCGTCGACTGTAACCAACACAAAGCAACAATGAAATATCAAAAAAGCTTTGTGAATGACTATATTGCTCCTCCGGCTTCAATCAAAAGAGCAAATACTACAAAGTTTCAACATTATCGAATTAATTGAAGTGCCAAAAGTAAATTGTCCAAAAGTTAAAAATCGAATTCAAAGCGGCTTTGACAGTTTTTTTGTGGTTTCATTTAAATAGTGTGCAATCATGTATTTTATATGTAAATATAATGAACACGATTGAGGAACAGAACGGGTGGGTAGCATTATAACTTTCACCCTCCAGTTTCTCACTTCTCGAGTGACTCAACAAAATAGATAGGAAATGAGAACGATGATGAAATTCAAGTAGATTGAACACGAAATGAATGTGGTTTACCCTTTTTGCTTGTGCCAGATTCCGTAGTATAGAAACCCTCGAAAATATTAACTGTGGTTTCATTTGATTCCTGTTGGGTGGGTGGATATTATGATTCCTTCCTTCCTTTTCTTACTTAAAGTTCGATGGAGCAACTATAACTATTACACTACACTAAAAGTGTCGAGTTTAGTTTGACATATACTCTTGAATCAAATAACAAAGTATATTATCTAATGCTTGCTACTGTGGTATGTTAACTTAACTTCTTCGAAAAGAAAGGGTGATGTGTGTGTGTGTGAATTGTGAATGAAATAGGGTGCGTGCGGACAACATATCTGTTGAGTTGCGTCATATAGTAATTTTCATCGAAGTCTCCAGAGAGTACATGAAACTTTGAAAACCTAACTACAAACTTTACAACTTCCATACACGAAAAGAAGGGTTCGTATACATATCACTGCTCAATTATGAGTAACGTGGCTTAATCCCTTCCGATTATTACTTTTGTAAAGAAAAAGTAATGTAGATATGCATGCATTATTCCAATATTATACACAGCTCTAATAGTAATGCCACTTTGACGCACACTTGTGTAGATTTTACTTTTACTCAAGGTGCATACGTTACAGGAAATGGACAAATAAATTTTTAAAAATAATAACTTTAAATTGGCTCACAGAGTGAAAATTTCTAGTGAAAACTAATTTATCAATGTTCGCTTATATTATATTTAAGTATTTTTTGAATGCCATTTATTTTACTAATACTTTCTATCTATATCGTTTCTTTGTCATGAACTAGTCATATTAAATTGCTAACCCGATTCTCAAAAATGGAAAAACAAAGTTTCCCCAAATGATGTAGCCAGTCGTCGTCAGCCAGGGTCTTATAAGTTTCCCCCGTCCAAAAACTGTCAATTCTAATTGAATGGGCTCTATCTAACTGTAAACTGGTCATGTATGACTAAACATTTCAAACTACTGCTGCTGACTGGGTAATCAGAACACGACGATGAGTCTCCAGCAAAAGCCGGGTCGCAAATGATGCACTTTATTATTCTACCAAAAAAAACTTTCATTTGCATACACTTCCGACTCGCCGATTTCATATACGGTGGAAAATTACTGTTAAACTAATCGGAAAATGAAGAAATTGGAATGAAGGACAAATAAAATAAATTTGATGAAAATGAGCATATATTCATGTATGATGCAATATTTCACAAGTCTTGAGAGACCAACCAACCCGTAAAAGATTTCACTTGGCCATTTCATAGTTTATGATGGTATTTTATACTTGCTTATTTCGCTTGCGTATATATTAGAATTTTGAACTTGAAGTACGTTAGTTTAATTTGTAACTGATGTATGCACATGAGGTTTTTAATCATAACCCTTACGGTGGCCTACTGGGTGTATTTACTAGTACCGTTATGTACCTATAAACTCTAATTCCAGAAGCAACACCACCGCTACTAGTACGATGCATTTTTTAACATTAGAGTGAACCCTCTAAGCTCATTTTAGTGGCTGGTCGTCGGCATATCGTCATCATCATCAACCATGCTTAATTCGACTTGCTCGTCGAGAGTACGTGTGTGCGTGAGGTTGAGCCATGAGCCATTCCACCAAAAGTTCATTTGGTATTTCATAGCTGATCTTTATTACGTCTAAAAGGCTTACATTATTATGCGATTTTCTCCTCACTAAAAGCCTTATTATTCACCAGACAAACTTTTACCATCGTCTGGGATAAATATTATCCTCCACATCTCATCAGCAGTTGATAACAACACAACACACAGTCCTCATAAATATCTTTAGAACACAACAAAGTATATGTGCTACATTGTGGTATGCTCATCTCCTCCTTTACTGCGTGCTTAATACTTTATTGCTACGTACGCAATACATCATGCACAATACCAACCAAATTTTTACCTTCCCCTCACCCTCCACGAACAACCATAAATGACCCTTTAACAAATAGCTTTGACTTGAAACGCATGCATGCATTCAACGCCTTAAATCCAGGCAAAAGTACACAATATTATCAAGGCTCACGTCGTCGTCGTTTCTTGATGATATGATGAGTCGGAGTGTAGTATTCCCCAGTGGATGAAATAATAAATGCGTGAGCAGTAAATATCATATTTTTTACCGCAACAAATGTACGGATTTATATGCATCATTATAAAATAGCTATAATACATCTTATGTATATATGCTCCATTATATCTTTTTTAGAGAAGTTATTATTATTATGATGATGATTATTGCAAAACAACCCTTCTTGAAAAAAAACAGCTTCTCTCCTCAAAAAATACAGAATAGAATAGTGTGTGTTCTTCTGCTGCTGTTGATGGTGGCGGTGATGATGTCGGTGAAGAGCAACTGAAGAGCGAACAGGAACATAAAAAGGGAATCGTACATAATAATGTACTTTCCCTCTTGTTCAGAAAGAAAGAAAAAAGAATATTGCTGCTTCTATTCGTAATTACTGGGACGAGCCTCAATTTTTATTATGTATGCTGTCGGCGTGCCTTACTCATCTTGATTCTTCTCGTTCCTCTTCCTATTCTCCTTTTCTGGTGGGGATACATGTGCCCTCACTACGCAGACACACGCGTGAGCATAGTAAATACATATCTGTCTCCATTTAGGTATTTGTATATGTATCACCTATCTAATGTTCATTTTTCTTTCTTTTCTTCAAATATCGTCATAATAGCACGTTCCATCGAGTATGGCCTTATAAAGTGGAAAAAAGTACCTAAAAATGTACCCACAATAGTATAACATTAAGTGTCAAAAAAGATACGTGTTGGGTTCTGTGTGTGTCGTTGGCTTTGTAAAAGGCTGCAAAAGTGTACATGTCGGTGCCAAACACACTATATTCACTATAACAAACATTACATAACGATGACTCATATGTCACTTTGTCGGATATCACATCAAAAACATTTTTTACTCATTTCATATTATTTCGTGAGTAGCAGAGGAACTGGGGATAATATCCTGTACATTTGTTACATTATATATAAAGCTCCAGTTACCACTACTTGATGGCTTGGGAATAGCATGGATTACACACACCACAAATTTTAGTTTCTCTTTTTACGACATCATGACTCTACGACGGTATCGTTTGAAAATATAAAAGTCAATGTATATTTTATGTCTCGACTTGACTTGGTTAAAAAGAAACCTACCAAAAAAGTATATATATTCGTTGACCAAAATTTGGTTTACACAGATGTGTCAGTGGGCATAATATGTAAAAATGAATCTCCTCTCCGTCGCATCGACAAACTAGTCGAGTTCCAAATTCATGTACACAAAAGCTGCGTGCATAAATTTTCGCTCAATTTTTTTCCCCACAAAGTACAAACAAACATTAGAAATTCTCTACCATGTAATGTGAATTTACAAGTAAAATTGCATTAGAATAATCGAAGACTTGGTTTTAAAGAAGAACGGTCTTTTATCATTTTCCCTGGCTTTCTACTGATTTGTACATACCCATCACAAATTGTGGTGTTTTCCAATAAAATCAAGCTCCAGTTGAACAGAGGTTTTTGATGATGACAGTTTCATATATGCATGTATACAGTATTCACAAAATGGTACTATACATGCATGCTTGGAACATACCAAAACCGTGCCGAATTCATGACAAAGACACACAGGAACACGCACGAGGACCTCTTTTTGTTGTCGAAGCAGTGGAGTGGGCACATTCGAAAAAAATATCATAAAATGCGGTACACAGAGAGAATCCAACCATCCCACCACCACCACCGCTGTTTATTCCATCTGTACCATATTTTTGCTTACACCAAACTCCAGAGAAGGAACTTGTGATTTTGAGGCTTCTGGAAGTTCCACTCGGCAGCATTATTACATAACGACTGTAACTTTTTGTGATGATCTGTTCGGTACGCGAAGAGGAAGGATATGATCCGGTACCAATCATTTCAAATTATTATTGTAATATCCAGCAAGCAGCCGTCAGACCAGATTTTTGGAGATGCGTAAAAATTATATAATATTAAATATATCTAGAGATATACAACTGATAGAAGCATACCGGAGAAACACGCACTGATATCGTCTCCGTCTGGTTGTAATAAGAATGGCATCTCTCGCTCTCACTTTTACTATCATCTCCAAATCGTTGCCTCATCTAATCAAATGTGTAACAGGGGAACGCACTCTAACTTAAGCCCAGTCAGAGAAGAGTAAAGGGAAAGCGAAGAGTTGAACAGTGCGAGTATCAATTTCTAAGTCGACTATCATAATAATAATATGCTTCATGTGATCCGATACCACAGCATTATATCATGTAGTAATAATATTTCGCCCCTCTCTCCTTCTTCAAACCTCACCAAACAACCTTACAACTTGCAACATGTATAAACTGTGTTTCAGTGGTGAAGAACTGGAATGAGCTTTCTTCATCGAAACATCACAGTGAAGAGACACTGATGCAGCTGTAAAGCAATATAAGGCATAAGGACAGAAGGTATTTAATAGCATATCTTCCTCGTTTCATGTAAAAAGAAACAACGATCCTTTTGCTCCTCGTCGCCGGCAGATCACTTGCTGCTGTTGCTGAAAAAGTGTCTCTTTTTTTCTTCTCTGAACAGTCTCCAGGGAATACATTTTCTGTTATTCAGTACATTTGTCGCATTAGGAAAATGATGACATGAAGACAACCATGAGAGCAGTTGAGAGAAGGGTACATACCTATTATAGGGGGATAGGGTGCTTAAAGCCGTGTTGAGTTTATTTCATTAGTTTGGTTCACTTCGTCCGGTATTACGGCAGGAATGTATACGTATGCATAATACATGTTTATATTATACACACATATACTAGTAAAGCCGCAATACTTACTACTTCATCTTAAATGATCCCCGAAAAAAGTTTTGCTCTTCTTCTTCCACTTCTCTCCTCTCAAAAAGTATCCTTTCCTTGGAAAAGTTTCCTATTATTACAACATGCATGTAAGGAAGAGAGAAGTTGAAAATTTGAATATTATTAGTAATTACGTAACAATATGTACTAACCCTGTAAATTTTCTACAAGGCTTTGCTTTTGATGGAAGCCTTGTAACTGTATGATCCTATAAAGTCCCCTGCTGGAAACTAAAGTAGAAGGAGAGATAGAGAGAGAGAAGAGGACACAATACATTGGAAAATTGTGTCTGCGAGCTAGAAAACTTTGACATTTTATTTTACTCGAAACGTGTTCACTTCTCTCCATACAGAGTATTTCGATTTCCAGCAAACGTTCATGGTGACTTTGCACAGAAATCAGAAAAACATACATGCTCCATGTGACATGCACACAATAACAATTAAATCGACACTACACGTTTTGCTTTTTCCTTTATTATATTCATTGAACAAATCAAGCTAAATAAAATGGAGTCTAATTTCAACCAGCAAGCCATATAATTGAATTCACCAGAACAAAAAACCTTTCTTTAACAATTCATTCAACCTTGAATATTGTCCCCTTTTTCTCTCTTCACTTGTTTCCTTTTTCCTAATTCCCTGCTCAAATAGGATTACATAGATTCTCAAGAAAAGATACCCTAAATACTGTGTGGCGCATCATCATCAAGAAGACAATACTACGGCCAAATTATATTCTACAAAAAGTGTAGATGTATACTATAAAGAAATAGAAGAATGCAACTAATAAATTGTATTTCCAAAAATAATAACTATGCTAGCTTCATGGTAAATTGTTCATCTCGATCGTCATCGTCTGTTGAATTCTTGGGTAGCTCTAATGGACAAAGCTATATAAGTATACATGCAGGATGGTCAAATAAACATAAATCGAAAGCCCTTTGGTACAGTGGTTCCCCACCCACATACTCAGATTTTCTGAAGAACAAGCCATTTGATCCTTCAAACCGAAATCATCTCATTCTTCCTCATGAAATTCGTAATAATAAAATGACCTTCCAACCAAACAGAATGGACATAATCAAGTCTCGCAATGATGGTACCTAATAACAATAATTGTAATAGTCGAATTAGAATAGGGCTATGCTCGATTATTAAACTTACATTGGATTTTCCAAAATTTCTTTTCCTCGTCCCACGTCCATTCTCCACCCCTCTAGTCTTACATAGAGGTAAAATCTTTAGTGTTGCTAGTCCCTTTTCATAGAAAGCAAGCTTCGACGAATCCCTAAAAATGAAATTCCGCACAAATGAGATGGAAAGAATAGATGTTTTCTATGAACAATGGAAAGAACAGAAAAGACTTTCACTTTTTACTCTTGTTATTTAGCTATTGAAATAACCGCAGACTTTTACAAACGTCCATAATATTAATATTTAGCAAGGCATGTGTCATTCAACATTTTCGAGCAATGTCAGCAGTGCGTACAGTTAGGGTGCTATATAACTTATGTTATAATGCATAGGTACAGTAATATGTTGGAAAAGAAATGAAACTTTAATCATTATTATCGTTATTAAAAATTACTACTGGCCACTTGACGTTCCTTTTTCTTTCTTTCATTTGTACAAGCTGAGTTGTAACAAGTGTCAGCACAGCAATCTTTCTTTTATTTTCGTGAATGAAATGTGTTGCTCATCAAAAAAGTAAATGAAAGGAACTTAGGAAATTATTTGAACAGAAAAAGAAAAAGAATTAGAACCTAGAATAGTTTTTCCATCAATTATTTCTGGCTCGCCATTTTTGCACGCAACTTTACATTGATTAGTTAACAGCAACAAGAGCACTTAATGAAATTTATTTAAATAATGGAGAGAAAAGGCACTACAAAAGACAACCAAGAAAAAAGACTTAACAAAGGAAAAAACTGTTTTAATATGCCTGTCATCTTATCTCAACTTCACTTTCTTTTTCATAGTCTTGTCTGTCTGGTCTTTTTGTCTTGTCCCGAAAATACGCATTTTATAACTTTTTGGAAATGCCTCTGGTAATAAAACACAGCTTTTTGTCGGTTCGAACAGCATTCCATTACGATAGATTTGAGTAAAAATGTGGAAATTACATGAGATCGTCGTCGTCGTCGTCTCTTGTGCGTTTGAACTGGCATATTCTCTGAGAATCCCGAAACTACATACATACATTGACAGAAATAACCTAAGAATCCTGAACCTATGAACTTGGTATATATTCGTCAAAAATGTTTGAAAGAGAATAGCGTAATTATAATATTATTATGACGATGAATAATATGTGCTTAAAAGATAGACGCACTTTTCCTCGTGATGAATTCCAGATTGTTGAATAAGACAAGTAAATAGTCATTTGTTCAGAGCTGAGCAAAAAACAGAGAATCGTTTAATCTTTGATGCGGGAGGAGGAGACGAGAAATGACTCATGTTCTGCTGACAATAAAATGGGAGTCTCGAAAAGGAAATAGGAGATTTTGACAAGATAATATTAGACAAAAAACGTCATTGTTGAGTACTTTGGCATATATGATGTACACAGTAGCATTGGATTGTACGTTCGTTAGTACTTCATTCATTCGGTGTTGTATGCCATAGTGCCTGGAAGAAAGTAGGGAGCTGAGTGGTGACTTATTTGTGCAGTTTTCTCTAAAAGGAGGACAATGCATGGCTTAATGCATAATGCATACTCACGCCCCTGTTTACTTTGTAGGAAATAGAGAAAGAAGCAGCAGCAGCGACTTAAGTATTTTACGGTGTAGTGACTAGAGACAAAGATATATGCATAAAGTAAATAACTTGAATCCTGCATATTATCATCATCACCAAGAGTAGCCGAAACAGCTTCGTCTCTGTGTGTGCTTTGTGCAGACAACAGCAATATTGTACAAGGTATACATAGGAAGCTCATTTTGTTGATATAAGAAGATAATAGGATGAAAGTTGAAGGTGTTTATAGATAAACTTGAGGGATGAAAATGGCACTTTATCTACACAAACAGCAAAGAAGCGTCTTGTCAATCTTGAAATACAAAGGAAGATGAACGTTCAGTGGAGGAGAAATTTCTAGGAAAAGGAGTAAAAGGGGTCACCAGTTCCATCACTAAACCACAACTATGTACTCCTTGTATCAAGTACCTGTTCTACCACTACCTTAAATCTGAAAACGTATAAAATAAATGAATATATTGCATTTTGCAGAGAGATGGTTGCATAAGCTTTTTTAAACAAATAGAATAACAAACTTTCTCATTATCAGTTAAAAAGTAAGCTAAAAGTTGTAAGTTATGTGCATAATTGTTCTGCGCTGTGCTTTTGTCAAGGAGTAAGACACGAGAAGTAGGAATAATAAGTAGGGGCACAAACGGAGATTTGTTGAAGTGTCGTGGTTGTGATTATTGGCATCAGGAAGGGTATCCAAGGATCTCACATGAGAGCAAAGTTGGCACTTTATTATGACGCGAAAGCTAAAAACCAAAACCCCTCGCCTTGAAGAACCATTCTCTACGTTTTCTTCTAACTTTGTGTCTCATATTTATTTTCTCAGCCCCTCCGCCCTACTGAACTTAAGCCAACAAATATCTATATTGACTACGCATATATTTTATAGAGACTTTGTTCGCGACGGGTCCACCTTGTTATTTGCAGGCGGCTGCTGAGCACAAGGTCCATCATCGTCCTAATCGTCTTCATGATACAATGAACAAAATGTATTTTATTGAGCGTGTGGCAGTTGAGCTGAATGAATTGAGGAACCATTTTCTCTAAAGAATATAAGCACACATAATAATGTACAGTATTAGATTTCAATGGACAATATTTCACTCCTGATGATGAGAACACACAACTTTCCCCTACATCCATATAGGTTCTCATACCAATACGAAACAGCTTAGTCAGAATGAACGAGTCATGCAAAAGTAGTCAAGTCAGTCTACTGTGTCTAGTAGTTTGCAACATTTATAGTAATGAGAATTACACAGTTTCCTCATAAAATTACTGACGTGTTTAACTCTATACGCTGTATGTATACAACTTCCAGTTGCAACAAATTTCACTTCCTTGTACGTGTTAAATTGATGATCCTGTTTGTAACACCATCAAAACCATCACGGTTTCAGTCAAGCTACTATAAAGACGTATACAATGACGTGTATACGTTCTTTGTATATGCATTGTGCAAGTAGTTTACTTCGAGAAAGAAAACAAAAGGGAAAGTAGAGTTGTGGCAGCAGTAGTTTTGGTTTGTGATGTGATGCGGTCGCTCATTATTGTTCGTACTTACTCTAGACTTCCAGTGATTGTGAATACTTTGGTGGTAGTGGTTGTAGTGGCGTAGGAGTACTGGGAGTAGTCGTAGTGTAGTGCACTACTACTACTTACCGACTAATATTACTGCTTCATTTATACGTAAACCTTCTCATTAATATCTCTTTTCTGCTAATATAGTGAATGAATGGGGAAAACTTTTGAGTCCCAGTAAAACTGTAATACAATTTGATGATCATGATTTTCGTTTTCTGTGTTGTTTTCCCCAATTCCCTTGATTTTACAGCGAATTTCTCCCCACAATGACGATGTTGCTGTTGATGCGTAGTTTTCAAGTAAGAAGAAAGACGTTGATGGTGATAGAATGATGACTGTTCTCTCAGTTGCAGCTTTACCATGATTTACAAAGAAAGCCAATAGAGAAGCCACGCAATTCATTTAATTAGTGCCATCTCGAATTACTCGATGTGATGCTATTAATTCCGAAAGTGCTCTAAAATAATCTTATTTTGGACTCCTGGTTGGGTTTCAGATAGTCAATTCCATGATGGAAGGGAAAGTTGAGTAAAATATTTTAACATTGTCTCTGTATCAAATGCTGACATTCGACATGATTGCACTTATTGTTGGGTAGTACACTTACCTTTTTTTCTTTTATAACTTCAAACTTGCTTATTTCTACCCGCTACAGTATGTGGTGTAGTAAATTACAGCAATTTGTTTTGGAAAATTTCAAAGGAAAACGCTTCAATGCTGGGTGAATAAATACGTCAAAAAATGGTGCAATTTGAATTCATCTTGGGGAAATGATCGTATGCTGTATGTGTACATGATTTGTGTCATGATACATTCTGAAGATGCACACACATTCTGGTAAGTAGTATTCATGGTGGAGTAAAGTTTGAAAGAACCTTTATGGGGAATGCATGCAAGTATCAATGCAATCGACATCAATTCATAACGTAACGCACCCCCACTACCACTGCACCATACGGCCAAGATTTTTAATGTTTTCTGTGTGCGGTGCGCCAACATTAAAATCTAGTATTCCACTCACGATTTCGTATCCACAACAAAAAACCAATCGGAAGGAGTAGCAGCTGAATGATAAAATGCATAACTGAAGAAAAGTATATATCACATCCTTTACCGAACAGTACGGCACAAAAAGTTATTTTTTTGTGTTTGAGCCATTGGATTTCGGTTTCCTCCTTTCTTTGGTAAAGCATAAAATGTATAATATATAGTTGTGATGTTGTAGTTGTTGTATGTACAAAGAAAAGGAGGCAGGCAACCCACAGGGACAAATGAGTACTTGGCTTGGGTGGTGTCTCTGGCACTCCTTCTAACGATGAAGAATACAAGAGTTGATCAGTAAGGACATTAGGAAGTTGGAAATGAAAAGAATAGGAAGACGAAGACTATAGCTACCAGCTTCTTTTGGTTTGGAGATAGAGGTGGAAAGAAGCTTATTCCCATCCCGATCTCAAATCAATACCGCATAACGAGATCCATTGTTATCCATTTTACATCTTCGATAACAGCCTTTTCATTAGAAACTTGGAAAGGAAAAGGAAGGAAGGAAAAGGAGGAAGAGAACCAGGGTAGGGATTACTGCAGTTGCCACTTTACTGGTTCATCCTATCTATACATATATCCTCGAGCAAATCCATATAGATTCAGAGAGAAGAGTGAGTTTATAATAACACTTATTGCGAGAAAACATTACATTAAGAGTAGTGTATAGATGTATATTCATTGACGACAGGACAAGTTACGACGACAAGCTATCGAAGAAGCCAAGAAAAGACGACAACGACGATGCGACGTGAAAAGACATTACTTGCTTACTAAGGAGGAGAAAGCGAGAAAGAAGAGTGGATAGCACACGGCATATATGGCAAGGCCAAAGCCAAGTCAGCAATAATAGCTTTTGTATTGGTCTCCCACACACACATAAATATACAAAGAAAATCAGAGGATGTAAGTGGAAGTAGAACATTTTATTATCGGGGTCTTCCCATACAAAAAAAGCATGGATGATACTTTATACAACAACATATACTACTATAATATAGCGTTTGAGTACAAAGTAGTACAAGCCGAAATCTCCGTATGTATACCAATTGGTTTCGTTTCTTCGGTTCTAGTTTATTGGCAATGAATAACACGTTATGCAGGAAGAAAGCAGCATAAAGAAGAAAATGCAGCATCACTTTGGAATTCAGGTTTACTTTCTTCTCAGCCGCATTACATAGTTGTCAGATAGTATTAATAAAGTATGTGCATGCCGATTCAGTTCAAGTTGTGAACTGACTGGATAAAACTTGTGGGATTTTTCTCTCTATTTCTCAGGATCGAGGCCTACTTCACTTTAAAATAACAATTTTCAACAATGTATTCAAGACATATATCCATATGTATGCACGAATACCACGGCCACCACCAAAATAATAATGGGGGGAAAGTTTTGAATATTCTTGAAGGTGAAAATATGTCTAACCAGACATTTTATTTATACAGAATACCCTTTTGGTTGTCACTTTCACCACGGCAGTAGTATCCATCCAAAATTCCAAACTAAATTCGTTTTTTTTTACTTTACAAAATTGTTCATCGCATCCACTTCTCAGCAGGTTCTCCTTGAATAGTTTCAGCTTTTCATATCATAAAGGTTTGTGGGGTGTGCGTGGCCAGCAGCAGTACACATATTACTTGCATCTGATGCACCACCATTCTAATTTTATGCTGAGTTCCAAGAAAGCAAAATTTACATAATACGTTTTACGTGGGGCGTTTGAAAAGTATCTCGAGTTTTTCAAATGTATATCGTATATCTCTGTTCTCAAGATAAGTAAAATGGTTGTCCGTTTAAGATTTTTAAACCTTTATCCGTCTCTACTTTAAGTTGAAGATGAACTGGTAGTTCGTTAAACCTAGTTCAAATTAGCCGTTAGATGTTCATGCATTTCATTTTTATCAGAAAATATTTCAGATGCTTTGCATAATGATTCTCGCTCTGGAATTTCCTCATTTCCGAAAATACCGGCACTATTCTGTCAAGTTAGTTGTTCAAACTGTAACAGATTTTTTGAAAGATCCACGTTTGAACGATGACGTGGGTTATATGGCCCATGAAATCGTTTTGAACTGAAGTTTTCGTTCTTTTCCCTCACATTACGTGTCTGTCTGATGACAATGTGAGAAGAGAATGTCAATATCATGTTCCCTAGTTCCATTTTAATGTAATGGGAAATCATAAAATGAGTAGTACATACTTTTCGAGCAAAAAAACGAAGCTACACACTATTAAATATGTTACATGTGATCATACACAATCACACATTAGTTCAATTACATTTCATATTTTAATATCACACAGAAAATTACAACTAAAAATGCATTCTCTAAACCGTAATCGCAAACTTACACAGTTTAAGCTTTAATGGCACGATCTGGAAAAAAATCATATCAACAAACTAAATCTTGATTCACAACTCATATCATATTCTACAGTTGCCCGATGAGTTATCCTCCTTTTCCCCTTTTAATGACCTTTCTCTCGTGTTAGCCCTGTTTTCAAGAGATATCTTGGAAGAAATTTATCGAAAAACCCCGTTTGTCTCCCTAGATCTGGCTAGATTTATAAAAATCCATTTTCACTCAATAAAAGTTTGGTCTGGCATCATGGCATCCGATGTGGCAGAAGCAGTTACATTGCACACAGGAAAAAAAATCATGTCAGCCAACTTTACATTATACCCCAAAGAAAGAGATTGGTGAAGCTTACAATGTTTCGAAAACACTACTTTAATAGGAATCATCAAGTTTTTCTACAAAATAAAAAGGGAACAAAAAAGAATCCTTTATAGACTTCAGACCTTTTTTTGCAGTCGATATCCTCCCACCACCACACAGCACAAAACTGAAGATTGCGTGGAATTACACGTCAACCGAGAGGGTTGAATGTTTAAACTGCACAAGAATACAAGGACAAAGACAGTTTTCAATGTGGATGTGTGGTGACTTGTAAGAGACAAGGGATCGAATTTGAATACAAATTGAAATGAATGCATGCATATATATTGGATGTTGGTGAATAGATGTAAAATTTTACTCATAAAATTTGTAGTAAAAACGAGTTCCTCTCGATAGTTGATACTATGTTTCGTGTTATTATAAAGTTGAAAGGAAAATACATAAAAAATATAAAAATCCCTCTCGAATGACAGTGTTGACTAATGCCTTTTTTCACTCTTTCTTTGCATACATACATAAGAAGATTTAAAGGTCTTGTCTTTATATAATAATCTGTCTTTATCTTTACCGTTTTTTGTTTCAACATCACAGTGTAAAAGAGTAATATATACACCCTCACAGTGATCTCATTCATTAAAAGGGCAACGACGACATGAATACATGTACAGCAGCTTAAAAAGTCAGAGTAATAATAAAAAAGGGTAGGGGAAATCAAGATGAATCTGCCTCTGCTCAGTGTGTGCTGTGCAAGTGTTCTCACAGTGCCAAGGAATAATGAACGTGCGTGTACGCGTAATATGAATCGAGACATGGAAAATAAGAACACATCGTTTACACAGTGTAACCATACAGTAAAGTCAAGTAAATTCGACCAATTTCAAAGATGCATTTTTATGTGGATTTGATAACTACTGCATACTCGCACTACTTCGTGTTACTCTGATGATGATGCTGCTCTGCATCTCCCCCACTTTTTATGTGCTTTACTTTACGACATCAAGCAATACTGCTTCTACTTCAACAACAACTGCTTTTGATTGTGAAAATGAATGAAAGCCTTGTCGTACAGACGGAACTTTCGTCTCGTCAGATCAGAAAAGACAGAGAATGAGTTGTGTGGTTCATTATGGATGTGATACAATCTTTTTTCCAAGCCAAGGGATTTCCTTGCCATTAATTGCCTGAGAGTTACTTCTGTTTCAGTTAAGCCCCCTTTTGTAAATACAAGTCATTATGAGAGTGCATAATAGCATATTATAGGAAGAAGGAGAGAAAAGATGAAAGACAAAGTTATATATATAGAAAGCTTGAGTAGAAAATTAATATGACGACATCTCATGTGTCTTCTACCATAATTGCGTCTAGAATCCCTGAATAATGTATATTTCCTATAGAATAAATGATCATGTGTGTTGTGTGCGTAAAGATCTAATCAGGAAAAGGGAACTGTGATGATAACGATGATGCTATTGCCGTTTGAAATGAAAAGCGGCACAGTGCACAACAGCATCATTCAAAGTAATAAGAAATTCAACATTCAGCCAATAATATATTTTAAAATGTCTTGCCAGTCAGTAGTTTTTTACTGTTGTGCGTACTGGTCTGTTTGAAAGACAAGCGACTTTTGGAATTATAATAATAATAATGTGCTGTAGTTCTGTACATTACTGAGAGGGCGTACAAAGGAAAAAGTGAAAGGGGCGAGGGGCGAGGGAGAAGAGAAGAATGACAGTCGACGGAACGGAACATTTCAAAACGATTTGAGGAGAGCCAATTCAGTATATTTTAAAGTATTCCATAAACTATGGTTGATGGTGTCAATCCCATGATATCCTTAACAGCTCAGAAGAGAGGATAAAAAATTTGAAACTTGTGTGTGGAGTATACGAACAAACAGCAGTACATCACAAAATAAGAAGAATGGTTGACTTTTCAGATTATTATATTGCCGACAGTGAAATGGCATTGAAAAGAGAAAGAGAGGGAATGGGCCGAAAGAAGGGAAGTGGCAGTGGCACAACACAAGTAAAATCTCTTGAAAATGCCTTTCCCATGCAAGAAGTGCATTTGTTATCCCCTTATAAGATCTCATACACTTTGTAATAAATCTTTGAATAAAAATGTATATAAAACGGAAAGAATCTCAAAAGCAACTTTTATCAGGCTTCTGAATCTATATGTGCTTTATGAATAGCGAAAGAGTACACAGAAAAATACTGAACTCTTTTCTTATTTGAAATCCTGCGTACTTTCAATTTCTAAAAGTTTTGTATTTTTTGCTGCGTATGAGTGTGTGTAGGTACTATTTGAATTATGCATGCACGCGGACTATTGTGAAGGAATGCACAATCATTATTCTCTTAATATCATGGTGTGAAGGGGCATGCGATATTATTGGTGTCGGTAAGTTATGTCGATAAGCATCAAGTCAAATTCAGGCAGTTTTTCCGCACAACACTTTCATTCAAGTAGGAATAGGAATCCTTTTGTATGGAAGCGTGTGGAAGGATAGTCAGACGAAAGAAAAATGCATTGTGTGTTTTGTGTACTCACCAATTGAGATTACCATTGGAATAACCCTACTTGAGTTGGTTGCCATGCTTGATTTTTCGAAAAGCTATCCAGTGTA
>JAQFZG010002024.1:0-18263 GCA_034695465.1 Entomobrya nicoleti
GATTTTTCCGGGGTTCTTCACACGATCTAGATAAAGATTTCTTGCTTGGTTCATCATGGAAACGGTGTTTGTTGTTCGGACTTGCAAAGTCCATGCGGCTACTAGACAGTAGATTTCGAGAGTCAAGTACAGAATGCAGAGAACGGATCCTAGGACTGCCTTTTGAGTTTGCATTTTTATTTCTTCGGGTGTTGGATCTTTGATATTTTCGTAATCGCCACTAAGAACTCGTTTTAAGCCGGTATAGCTTGCTACGATCATTAGGCAAAGGTTGAGGTTTATAAGACGAATTTTGTACTTGTATTTGGAAGGAGGATTTGCACAAAATTGAGATTCGTCGTCACTAAATATGACTCTTGGAGGGCGACTCTTTTGAATTAGTTTCTGGATTCGGAGTAAAGACGGCCACATTTTGATTGCTGGTTTTACCCTAGCTTTGATCAAAGTAATGGACAAGTTGCGCAGCGTGTGGAGAAATTTGATTTGATTGACCTTTGGTACCTAGTTTGTCTTATAATTCATAAGTTTTTGCTGAAAAATGGAATACACAAATTGCTCTTGTGAGAAACCATTAAAATAATTGCTTATAAAAGGTCAGTGGTGAAAATTAGTCAGTTTTTGGAATGTTGCTAGGCAAAAAGTATAGGTAATTAAGTCTAAAATTACGCTTGTATAAATGTTATAATGGTTCAGATATATATGTGCAGATCAATGTTTAACCTTTTTAGGTTGAAGCGAGCAAATGTCCTTTTCTAAACACTTGTCATGACTACGACATATGACGGCGTTTATGTTGGGCAGGTTCTAAAACAGCTAATTGGCGGATTAAAGCCACTTATCTGCTCAGGTAAAGAGTTAGTAAGGATACTTGATACGAAATTTAACATGGCTCAGGTTCATGTAATAAATTACACGACCTTGACTAGATCTACAAGTTTAACATGTCATATCGTTCAACGAAATAACTTTAGGCTTGGCAAGGGAAGATACGAATTGGAAAGTTTTTGGCTTGTGAAACTCAATTAAAATAATTGTCTACAGAACGTCACTGTTGAAATCTATGTAATTTCTGGAATGTTGTTAGGCAGAAAACGTTAATACTGAAATCTAAAATTACTCTTTTTATTTATAAATAAAGTGTAATTTAATTCATTTACGCTCAGATTTACATTTTAACCTTCATATGTGTAAATACTAGGCGGAAAAAATTCACCATTCAAAACTTGTGCGGTCATGTCTGCCAAGCTTTACTGTAGTAAATTGGCATATTAAAAGTCATTTGCGAGATTGTACGAAGTGAGGAATTTGACATGTTAGGAAATTTAACAACAACCAAGTTTACGTAATAAAGTAGTTGACCTTGACTCAAACTACATGAACATAGTATATGTGTACCTTTATAATCATTTAAACATATACATATAAATGTATACGCATATGGGTGAAATGTGTCAAATTTTTCTATCAGATTAATTAATTTTAAAAGCTTAACCAGAAATAAAAATCTACCAGTTGTTGGTTGATTTTTTACTACTACAATTACAAATAATTGTTTCAATGAATATTTTTACACTATAAGCTATAATAAAAACCCCTATACTTTCTGAAATCGTTTTTACGTAATACTTGAAAGCGCTGAGGTGTCACACATTGAAAGGCATCTAAAGGACAAGTTGATATTGACTTTGGAAATATTGAGGGTCAACCAGACCAAACATTTATCAAAACACATGTATGGACAAAAGAGAACCATGTTGTCCTTTATGCTTATTAACATTTAAACCAAAATTATGGAGTTTGACGTACAAACATGCCATGTTCACTCTTGACGCACATCAGTTTATAAAGCATTGTGTTTTTATAAGCAGCATATGCTTGTCATTTTATTACAAGTATTTGCTGTAAAGAGGATACCTGTGATTCATTATTAGTTCTAATTATAGCAGACTGAAAAATCCGGATAAAATATTTTGGAGTTCCTCCTCCTTTTAAATTTGTATTTTCGATGCTTTCGTAAGTACCAACTTTACTTACTGTAATGTGCTTGTCATGCTTGCTGTGTCATCTGGGGTTAGTTTAAAGCTGAAATGAAGCGTAAAGCTAATTTGTTCGACTTTTGAAGTGTAAATTGGCCTATATAATTATCAACAGCAGTCATAATATATAATTTAAACATGAGTTCCTGTTTCATATTTTTTCAAATTAATAACCCATCTTAAATTTTAGTTATTCAAAAAAATAATGTATAATTGTTTACAAATTTTAAAATGAACAAATAATGCCTGAAAAATTTACGTTTCTGTAAAATCACTAAAATCGCAATATAGTCATGTTCAATGTAATTTAATAAAAAACATTTATCCGTCAGCTATTTAAAATATAATTTATTCTTAATAGGAATTAAATTAGTTGTATACTTTTTTATCTTAAGTTCCTAGTACTACACAACTGATGAATAGTAAATCCTTTAATAATAGATCACAAGTAGATATCACAATACAATCATTAGCCATCCCAATTACTAATAAATCTTTTACTGGCGTTTATGTGTTTCAATATTCAAGGTTACAATATTACTGGTTTACAACAAGCTGCGTAAGACAACTTTCGTAATAAATTATTACGTAACTATCCAAACATATTATTTATTTATTGTGTCGGCTAACAAAATATATTCGTTTCTTTCGTTTTGATTAATATCAAGAATATTTTTGAGACAACTAAAAAGTTTACAATAAACTTAAATTGTGTATATTTGCATTTCACTTGTAATATATTTGAGATGATTTTATTTTGAAGTGAGTACTTCTACATTCAATCTTATTTTAAGGTTTGATGTGCTTAATATACCTAACCTAGACAAACCGGTAAAACATGTTTATATGAATGCGTTTCAAAATATTATTGACCTGCTAATTGATTTTTTTGAAAAGCGAAACTTATGCTTATGTTTAGCCCGGCAAATCAGTTCTCATTTTTGTTTGGTATTTAGCCTTTTTTGCACAGCGTTGCCATTTTGCTGACGACAAGATTTCAAGCCAGTTTAGTATATGGCATATTTGCTACAATATACCTTATATATTTCGGTCTGCACATAATTTCTGCGAACGCGTATATTTTAATAATATGTAGACATGGTTGAATATAATTACTTAATTGTCTGTTATGTTCTTAAAGGTTGTGTTAAATAAATCAAAGGAGTGGTTCTGGGAACTAATTTGAAAAACTATTACAAAAAACAAGAGCTTTTGTAGATTGGCATAAATCACCATTACATATTTTATCCAATCAAAATTATCTTTTATATTTACTTCACAACTTGATTTTACACCCTATCATTCTAAACATACATAGTAAACCTATTACAACATAGTAAATCCATAACATTAAAATACCTAGCTTTTCTTTCACTGATCCGCAATCATCAGTGAAACCACCATATTGACCACCTCATTCACCGTGCTCAAAAGTGTGCTTCTTTGCATTATGAAAAAGGGGCCAAGCCAAACCGGCGTAAGCATACAAGCTTTTAACTGCTTCCGAGCCGATTTGGAAAACAACCGAGGTTTCCAATACTTATGAAAATTTTCACTTTCCTCTTTCCCAATCACACTAAAACTCTGAACGATACAAGTAGCTACAGCAACCACTCCATCAAATCCCAACAACATATAAAGCAATATTGGAGGCAATTCATGATGAAACTTCATACAAACCGTGGTTGTTGCAACGTTAATACTAAAAGCCGTCATCATAATTCCCGGATACAGACAAGTGCCAAACTGATTGACGTCCCTGACAAACAATATATTTTGTGCGTAGATCATCCATTCCCGGTGAAATGAGTTGGAGTACCTATATGCCTTAAAAGTTGCATTGTAATTGTAACCTCGTCTCAGAATATACGTCATTTCAAACAGAAGTGCGGTAACGTAGGTAAATGCCTGCATAATTGGAATAACTCCATAGTAACCAGATATGCCACAGTAGAGAATAGAAAGAAATTTGATTAAATATGGCCATTCTTGAACCATTTTTTGGGGTAATAACCAAGTACAAATTATGTAACCAGGATTATTGCTACTTGCTACTGGGAATACGGTGACTGCAAACCATCCAAATATGCAGGTTAACATCATGATGTAAAGTAGGGCGCCAAATAAAGCACTTTCCGTTTTGCTAGGAGCTCCTGGGATTTTGTCGGGATTTTTTACTCGATCAAGGTACATACCTCTTGCTTGATTCATCATGACAACGGAGCTCAAAGTTCGGTATTGAAAGGTCCAAGCAGCTACGAGACAGTATATTTCGAGTGTCAAGTAGAGAATACACATAACGGATCCCATGACTGCCTTTCCAGTCTGGATTTTTATTTCCTCTGGAGATAATTCTTTGGCTGGAGAGCCTGTTTGATTTGGACGGTGGTTTCCACGGAGAACTCGATTTAAACTCGTATAGCTGGCGAAGATCATTAAGCAAAGGTTGATGTTGATGAGACGTATTTTATATTTATTTTTGTGGAGAGGATCCGTTGTAAATCGAGACTCAGCGCGATCGAAAATGACTATTGGAGGGCGACTCTTTTGAATAAGTTTCTGGATTCGGATTAAAGAAGACCACATTTTGCTTTTTTGGTTCAACCTAAGCTCAGATCAAAGAAGTGTAGTGTAATTAAGTGTGGAAGTCAGTTTGATTGAACATTTCTATACCTCCTTTGACTTTTTGTCATGTTTCATTCAAATTAATAACTTGTCTTTAAAAAAAGGAACAGGCTAATTTGCCAAATTTATTGTTTGGTGAAATGTATGTAATTAAAATAATTACAGATTTAAATGGTCAACAGTGAAAATTAGCCAATATTAGGATGGCTGCTGTGCCTAAAAAAATCAAAAAAAAAAAATCTGAAATTGCGCAAGTTATTTTACATGTACCATTTACTTCATTTACCTTCAATTAAACACCTAAATTTATATAATTGTTTTACAAACACATTGTGTGGCTGTGGTCACTAGCTAATTGGCCAATTAAAAGAAATTGATGTGTAATTGCTTGGAGTAAATGGTACAATCAAATACGAGTTATAGATAAAAATCAAGTCTGCTTGAGATATTGCTTAACCTTGAATGAAACTACATACATACATGGCTGATCTAAATATATGCATGCAAACTCAGTAAGGTAGAAAATAATTGGAGGTATGTCAACTTGTACTTTAGATTTTACTCGTAAAATTATTAATAAGCACACAAATTATAACCCAAAAACATTCTAGTAGTCTTGTTCCGAAATTCCATCTTTTCGTGTTTTTATTTTAGCTACGATAATAACAGTTAAATATGGAAATAATTATTTTAATATTGCATGTTTTTAGGTAAAACGCCAATTTTGTGTAGGTGAGGTCTTTAAATGTAAAACACCATATAGTTGTAAAACAAACTTAAAGGCCAGTTTAATTATTACTTTTAAACAGTTAGCGCAACCAATTATTTTCTTCATGAATAACTCAAAACCTAACTTTGATAATGTCAAAATAAACTATTTGTCTTTTATCGGTTTAACTAAACTTTTATCATAAGTGATAAATTTGTAAATTTAACAAGATTTTTGTGAAAACTAAAAAAGTAAACCATTTAATCTATATAACGTATAATATTTTGTTAAATAATTATACTTGAAACAAGATTTAAAAATTATCTATTGAAAAAATATCTTACAGCTCAAGTTTGCAGCCTACAATTGTACGACCTTCTGTTAAGTTTATAAAATTGACATGTAAATTGGTCATTGTTAATTATATCTGTATGATTTACGTGCTATCGGGATTTTGGCTCCTTTTTACAAAATTGTTAACAACTTATTACAAATATTGAACAAGTTTTTTTACACGCATCTGCAAGCAAAAGTGTAACCACCATATTGACTAACTCATTAACCGTGTGCAAAAGTGTGCTTCTTTGCAACTCAAAAAACGGACCAACATACAGCACGGCGTAGTTATACAAGCATTAAATTTCCTCTGTGCCAATTTTTAAAGCAACCAAGGTTTTAAATACTTGTCTCCTTAGCCACTACGCCAAAACGGTAATTCTTTAAACGTAAAATTAACTATCAGAGGACTATTCGTCCAACAAAATTACTCGTCCGCCAGCAATAGCGTTACTACCATGTTGACTACCTCACCCACAGTATTCAAAAGTGTGCTTCGTTGCAACGCAAAAAACGTACCAATACATATCGCCGTAGGAATACATGCTTTTAATCGCCTCTGTGCCGATTTGGAAAACAAATGAGCTTTCCAATATATCCGAAAGCTTTCACTTTCCTCCTTTGCCACCACACCAAAGCTGTGTACAACAATTGTAGCAACTGCAACAACCCCATCAAATCCCAAAAACAGAAGAAACATTATAGGAGGTAATTCTTTATAAAACTTCATGTATACCATTGTTGTAACCACGTTAATACAAAACGTGGAGAGTATTATACCCGGATACAGAAAACTACCATATTGATTGAATTCCCGGGTAAACACTATGTTTTGCGCATAGATAATCCATTGACGATGAAATGTTAGACGATTGTTGAATCCAAATTTGTCATCTACATTGTAAGCTCGTCTTAGAAGAATCTTCACCTCATAAAGAACTGCAGTAATGTAGGCAAACGCTTGAATTACAGGAATTACCCCAAAGTAGCCAGAAATGCCCATGTACACACTGCCAAGCATTTTGACAAGATTTGGTCGATCCTCGAATAAGTTTTTTGGCAGCAGAAAAGTCAAAAGGACATGCGCCGGGTTGTTTTGACTTGATAATGGAAACACGGTGACCATCACAAGTGCAAAGAGTGCTGCCATCATTAAGTTGTAAAGGAGAAGGCCAAATAAAGCACTTTCTCTTTTAGTTGGAGCACCAGGAATTTTACCAGGATTTTTCAATCGATCCAAATATAGCCCTTTTGGCTGGTTCATCATGAAAACGGCACTGTTGGTTCGAAATTGAAAACTCCAAACACACATCATACCAATTGAGAAGAGAGTCATGCATAGAATGAAGAGTACTGCTCCTAAAACCATCTTTTGAGTTTGCATTTTTATATCGTGAGGTGTTAGATCTGTCTCTTGGTCAGGAGTGCCACTACTAAGAACTCTTTTTAATCCGAGTATACTTGCGATGATAATGACTCCGAGGTTACGATCCATGATACTCATTTTGAGTTGGTTTTTAGCGGAAGAATTAAAACCGAAACTAGAATTTTCGACGTCAAATATGACTCTAATAGGACAAAGGGTTTGCATTATCTTTTGAATTCGAATTAGGGAATTCCACATTTTGCTTTATTTGCTTTGGCTAAGCGTTATTTAAAATAATGTTTGATGTGATTCAGGGAAAAAACCATCTGATTGACCTTTGGTAGTTACCCTTGGCATAAAAGAGAGGAGACGTTACATCGTTACATATAACAATAAAGCAATTAAAATAATTTTGGCCTTATGGTTAGTCGTGAAAATTGAGCAAGTTTGCAAATGTCCCTGTCAAAAACATTTGAATACTAAATTTTAAAATCGCTCTTGTTATGTATAATTTGCAATTTGAAAAAATACACAAAAAATAAATGTTTTTCACAATCAAACGTTTATTTTAAAGGCATCTTTATGGCACCAAGGTTTTACAAGTATTACAATAGCTATGTGAGCAATTACAACTATGGCTTGGGTACTGTGCCAAGTAAAAGTAACAATATGATTGCAAACAACGAATAGTGAATAAATCATGTTCGTTTGAAATATAGCCTATAGCTTGACTAAAATTAAAGGAAACAGTGTAATCTAGATACTTATATTTAAACTCCTGTTTGTATCCTTTGTGACGAGAATGCGTTTTTAAAATCGAGTTTCATGTTTCGAAACTTCATATTTCAACCTTAATTACAATAATTACAGTTAATTATCTTAATCAATGTATTCATTTCAAACATGAGCAAACCTTCTGTCATATAAATTTTTATGAACCTTAAATGTCATATAACCTTGAACGAACTTGTTGTTAATTTGAAAAATGTTCCTTTAGAACATCCCATTAATTTATAATTCCCCATTCTAAAAGGTGAAATAGTCCATGTTAGGGACACATTGCAATTTATATTCTACTGATGTTAGCTTGTACACAATTTTGGAGTAAATGTCATGTAAAATGTTTTAAAAAATGTTGAAAGTTTTTTGTGTGACAGTTTTATATTATATGGCCTTATTTGAATGTTTAAGACGATTATATTATGAATCTAATATTTAATTTAGCCCAAGTTTTAATTCATTCTCCTGCAAGAAGTAGCGTCACTACCAAGTTTGATATCTGACATACCGTATTCAACAGTGTGGTTCGTCGAAGCACAAAAAACTGTCCAACACATACTGCTGTAGGAATGCAAGCTTTAAGTTTCCTTTGTGCCAATTTGGAAAACAAGCGAGCTTTCCAATACATCCGAAACCTTTCACTTTCCTCCTTTGCCACCACACCAAAACTGTGAACAATCACAGTAGCTACAGCAACCACTAAGTCAAATCCCAGGAATAGAAGAAGCATAATGACAGGTAATTCCCCATGAAATTTCATGCATACCATTGTAGTAACCACGTTAATACAAAACGCAGTAATCACAACAGTTGGAAATAGAAAATAACCAAATTGATTAATTTCCTTGACAAACAAAACGTTTTGTGCGTAGATAATCCATTGTTGATGAAACGTAACTAGTCGAATTTTTGATGTATCCCACTTGCAATTGTAACCTCGCTTAAGAAGGTACTTTGCCTCATAAAAAACCGCTGTTAGGTAGTTAAATGCTTGGATTACAGGAATAACTCCAAAAAAGCCAAATATCCCAATGTAAATACAGCAAATCGCTTTGAGTAAATTTGGACGATCTTCGATTAAGTTTGCAGGTAAGATGAAAGTCAAAATTACTTGTCCTGGATTACTGCTACTTAGTATAGGGAATACAGTGACTGCAGCAAGTCCCACGATGCAAGCCATCATTAAGTTGTAAAGTAGAATGCCAAATATAACACTTTCTCTTTTTGTCGGTACGCTTTCAATTTTCCCGGGATTTTTTAAACGATCCAAATACAAACTCCTTGCTTGGCTCATCATGAAAACGGTGTTGCTAGTTCGATATTTAAAAGTCCATGAACTTACTAAACAGATTATAAAAAGTATTATGTATAAACATAATAGAACTGCGCCCAAAACCTTTTGTTGGGTTTGCAATTTTATTTCTTCGGAATTTAAATTTGACATATTATCAGTTTGAGTGGAATGGTTTTTGGAACTTAGAATTTGTTTTATGCCTATTATGCTTGATATGACTATAGTGACAAGGTTACTATCAATGAGACGTGATTGTAGCAACTGTTTTTCGGCCATTTTATTAGCCGAAAAACCGTGTCCATTCTCATTGTAAATGACTCTAAGAGGGCGAAGCCTTTGCAGTATATTCTGAATTTGAATTAATGAAGTCCACATTTCACTTATATTCTTTGCAGCAGCTCGAATTCGAATTGTTGTGCAGTTTAATCCAATACGGTGGCAAAAATGAATCTTATTTACCGTTTGCAGTTTCATTTGGTAAAAATGGAGCATGATATTTAAAGCAAAAATATGATGTTTGGGCAAGGGCAATTAAAATTAATTGTTCAAAAGAATATTAGGACAATTACGGCCAATTAACTGAAAATAACCGATTCATTTGGCTTTTTGTCTATTTTGTGGAAAACTCGTGGTCCTGTATTCGGACATGACTGCTTGACTGTGTTCTTGGGAATAATTTTAAATTTAACCTTTAGTAGTAACATAAGTCATTTTTTTTCATAACAATAAAATATTCAAGCAAGCATGATTCATCTTATATTTTAGTAAGCATGGTTGGTTCCCTTGAACATATTGTGAATGTTTTATTTGTAAAACAAAATGTAAAGATGGGAACCAAACACGATTTAACATACAACATTTAATTTAATTGGACGAAGTTTATGAAACAATGATGAACATGTTTAGTTAGGATTTTATAATGATAAGGGGTTTGTATGAATAATTATTATTTGGAAAAGCAGAGACGCCGAAAACATGATTAACTATCAGGTGATCATTGGCGCCAGCGTAAGTTAGTAAAATATGAGTAAAATAACATGTCGTTATTATCAAATCCTTAAATCTGCATATTTAATGAAAATAGTTGATATTCACCGTAACACTAAACATGCATCAAAAAAGTTCTGTAATTTGGATAATACATCAATCAGTATTTCGATATCAAAAAAACACATTTACAGCTAGACTATTAGGCTAAGCATACCAATTAAACATTAATACTAATTCTGATAGATAATTTGGAAACTCGTCGATGTGTTCCATTTTCCCCAAAAAAGTTTTATAACCTTGCCTTTGCTTTTAATAGTTGTCGAGTTGCAAATATACAAATTTCACATTACATTGTATTTATTGGATAGGAGTTTAAACATGTTTATTTTTTTCGTATTTTTAGTATCAACGGTTTGACTGCGGTTTATATTGCGTTGTCTAATTTTCATCAATGTTTGGCAAAATGCTTTTCTAAATATGCCACAAAAAGTGTGAATAAAATTCTTGTACGACATAGTTACAATCTAAGACTCCAACCATATATTATGAAAACTCTAATTCATGACAATCACGGAAAGCCTATTTTGACTTATTGATTACTTTGTGCACTAATATATGATGTCAATTTTTGTATTGCGTTTTGTTTTTTCAAAACAATTAAATTGAAACTGTGAAAAACCTCTGACGAACCTGAGTTAAAACACTCTTGTTCAAAACTGTTAACACTTTGCCAAATAACCATCTCTCGTTAAGTGCAATTAAAATAATTTCATCCAAAATGTTACTCGTAAAATGCAAGAATTTAAAAATTTATCGCTCAAGGTTTTAGCAGTTTTAATTTTAAAGTAAAAACAAAGACTACGGATCTATTCATTCTCCTATAAGTAGTAGTGTTACGACCAAGTTTGACACTTGACAAACCGTGTTCAACAGTGTGCTTCGTTGCAGTACAAAAACTGACAAATACATACTGCCGTATGAATGCAAGCTTTTAGTTTCCGTCGTGCTTATTTGGAATTCAAGCGAGCTTTCCAATAAATGCTAAACCTTGAAACATGTTAATTTTGCACTAGGTGCACACGGGTTATCGCCTGATGCTGCAGAGAAATTAAATATATATGAATGCATATTTTATCACAAATTATACTAATTCTGTTCAACACACAAATGTTGTGGCGTCACGTTATAGTGACAACATCAGTATTTATTCAAAAAAGCTTTTTTGATGGAAGAATATACACACTAGCTTCCAATAATATATATTATTAAATGAATAAAAAAATGAAATGGAAATCTGTTTTACCTATTTTTTTAAAATAGTACAAGGAAACTTATCAGGTTGCCCCAATTTAAACAAAAAAATCTAATTCCACTAAACTTATGGTCTCAGAGTTCATTCAAACTAATGGAAGTGTAATTCTGAACAAAATCCCTACAACTTAACCTACTAAGTCGACACTCACGTCAAAGACGGGCAATCGACTACTCTCATCAATTTCACTTGCACTCATCGAAGTTGGATGATCCTCCAGAAATCCCAAGATGCGTCTGATCCCGGTGCAGTGGTCAAGGGTCCTTTTTATAGGGCTTCCAGTCACCAGAAAGCGTCACTTTTTCCTAACGCGTCCTTATCCTCAATCCTACGTCCCACCACTGTATTCTTACATACGTATACACATGGAATGCATCTCAAGCATCGACATAAAAATAAAACCTATCTCAATATTTTTGACTGCATTCCTGCAGTTTCTACATTGCAGCTGCAACCTGTAACATAATCTCTCTTTCTTATTGTCCGTTATGTCCTTGGACTTTCTTTCTTTCTTTTATTTACTTTTGTCTCGATTCTCAACTTTACTTTATATTTTCGTTCTTCGCCGTTCGCCTTTTTTACTCAAAAACCCCTTTAGTTGATCCATAAACATCTCAAACTTGATCATGGTTCGAGTGTTTATCACTTTTAAAACGATTAGGGATCTCATACACTTACATATTTAAAAAGATCTATTCAGTATATCTGAACGTTGTCACATATTAAAGATATCCAAAACATTCCTGTTTTTACTTTTTACTCAAAAATCATTTTATTTTTGTTATTCGAGAATATTCTATTATTACCTTCTATTCAATTCTTACACACATATTATATACATAACATAACAAAACGTAATGTGAATAGCAGTTGGAAGTAGAATATATCCAAATTGATTTTCTCTAACAAAAACTACATGTTGTGAGTGGATGATCCATTGTTGGTGAAATGTGTAGTTGATATGATTACTGATAATGGTTTGTGTGACTAAATATCTTTGTGTTTTATTCAATCAAATGTCGAGTATTATGCTTAATTGTTTTATTGTTAGCTAAAGCGCAAAGCCCAAGAAATATGAATTAATATTAGATACATCATGGCGTTAGATATTTAACAAAATATGTATTACACTAGATTGTGTTTAATATCAATTCTAAATATTTAATATAAAATGAAAGAAGTGTTTGTTCATATGAAACATTAAATATACATTAAACAAGATCTGTAGTTTAGATTATACATCCATTATTAAATCTGATATCACAAGACACGTTGAGACTCATAACTTGAGAGCAAGTCTGTTTTCATGCATACCAGTTATGTACATATTTATTAGTGATATTGCTTTGATACTAGCTCTATTAAATACTGTTATTTGGAAACTCCTGAATGTGTTTCGTTCATCCAAAAAAGATATTATAATTTAACTGGACTCGTGCACTGTTTTATTTTTAAATTAGTGACTTGTAAAAATTTAAAGTTTACCTCACGATTTATTTATTTGATAATTAGTTTGGTTGCAAATATGTTTTTCTATCCTAATATATCATATCGTAATAAATAATAAAATAAGAATTTTTTGAAAAGGGTTTCCATTGTTCGTACACTTTTATAGTAAATATTATGAAAGGTGAATTTAAAAAGCACAATATAGGATTGATGAAAACTGTTAATGATTTTTGGCTAATTAGAAAGGATAACATGACTACCCTGAAAACTTACCAATGTTGGGGTTTCTCATAGGAACTAAACTAATAGCTTAACACAATATATTAATTAAGTTTCTAGTGAGAAACCCCAACATATGTGCTATTTACGGAAATCTTATATTGACTTAAGTATACGGATAACATAGCGTCTAGTTCAGAACGAAATAAATATTATACATACTCCATACCGCTAGATCTAAGCAAAAAAATTCAGCGGTGACTTCTGACGAATCTAAGATAAACTGCGGTTCAAAGCTTGATATAAGGCAATGTGGTTCATTTTATTAGTCGCTCACTTCAGTAGTTTTTGTTCAAAACTGGAACAACTGTATACCTCTTTGCCAAATAAACGTATTTAGCTAAGAACAATTTAAAAAAAATCAGCCAAAATGCAACCGTGCAAATCATAAAAATTTCGTAGAAATTATTACCGACCTTAAAAACACTCGTGCAAGTAAAGCAATTTTAAAATTATTTCTTAAGACGAAGAACTTAAATGTTTTAGCTTAAACAATAATTTAGAGTATATTTATTCTCCTACAAGTAATATTGTGACCACCACGTTTGACACCTGACACACCGTGTTCAACAATGTGCTTCGTTGCAGTACAAAAAACTGACCAACACAAATTGCTGTAGGAATGCAAGCTTTAAGTTCCCTTTGTGCTAATTTAGAACACAGACGGACTTTCCAATACATCCGAAATCTAACACTTTCCTCTTTCGCCACCACACCAAAACAGTGAACAATCACAGTAGCTACTGCAACTACCAAATCAAATCCCAAAAATATGAGAAGCATTACACTAGGTAGCTCATGGTGAAATTTCATGCTCACTGTAGTGGTAACCACGTTTATACAAAACGCAGTGAGAATAGTAATCGGAAATATAAAATAACAAAATTGATTAATTTCCCTGACAAAAATTACATTTTGTGAGTAGATAATCCATTGTTGGTAAAATGTATTGAAGCGGCTTCTGATTTCCAAAAATTTGGATGCACCTGAATGATTGTAATTGTAACCTCGCCTTAGTAGGAACATTGCTTCATAAAGAACCGCGGTAAGATAGGCTAATGCTTGGATCACCGGAATAACACCGCAGAAGCCAACTATACCGATGTAAACGCATGAAAGCACTTTGATTAAATATGGTCGATTTTCGATTATGTTTGCAGGTAGAATAAAAGTCAATATTAGTTCTCCTGGATTATAGCTACTTGCTATAGGAAACACAGTAACTGCAGCAAGTCCCACGATGCATGCCACCGTTAAAATGTAAAGGAGAAAACCAAATAAAACATTTTCTCGTTTGGTCGGTGAACCGGGGATTTTGCCAGGATAAGTAAAACGATCCAAAAACAGGCTTCTTGCTTGACTCATCATAAAAACAGTGTTTTCAGTTTGGTATTTAAAAGTCCATGAACTAACCCAACAGATTGTGAAAAGTATAGTGTATAGAGCAAAAAGGACTGATCCTAGAACCTTCTTTTGGATTTGTACATTTTGAAATTCTGAAGTTAATTCATGATTTTGGGCTGTTTTACGGGAATAGGTTTTGGTGTTTAAAACTTGTTTTAGACCTAAAATGCTTGCAATGATTATTAAGCCAATGTTACGGTCTATAATAAAACATACTTTTAACTGCTTTTTGGCCATTGGATTCGCACAAAATCTATGGCTTTTGTAGTTGTAAATGACACTAAGAGGACGAAGCCTTTCGATAAAAGTCTGAATTTGGATTAAAGAAGGCCACATTTCGCTCAGAACATTCTTAGCAGAAACTTGGATCAGAATAGTTGCCAACGAGATGCAATACTGTGAGGAAAATAAATTCGATTTAGCTTTTGGAAATCTCTTAGCAAATTTCATGATTCACTTTGCAAAAAGATTTGTACTCTGCCATTTATAACCAGAATTATATATATGAGCAAAGGCAACCAAAATAATAACAATTTGTCTTAGAGATCATTGGGGAAATTTAAGCCAGTTTGAATAAGTGTTTGATTGACTAAAGGATTTTCTGCTTTGTACGCTTATGACAGTGAAATAGTCATGTGCGTACGATTTATTTTTGTTATGCTATATGTATAGTTAGAACGATAAGCTTGAACATGAACAAAGCTTGTCAATATGTTTGTGTAGAATACGACGTAAATTGAAACTAGACAAAATTATAACATGACAAATAAGCGTGCATGTACAAATTTCATGAAAATATGGTACACCAGTTTAGTTAGGATTCAGTATTATAACGTGTTTGTACGACCAAATGTATTAAACATACAGATTTTGTTTATTATTCGGTTAAGCACAAAATTATTATTTTTCAAACCACGATTTCCGAATATGTCTGCCTGAGATACTAATGCGCGTGCATGTAAACATACTATAGAGTAAATTACAAGTATGTAATTAAATAATTATATCTGTATACATCACACATAATGTGAAATATTGTGCTCAAAAGTATTTATACATTCTACAAATTGTGTAATTTGGATTATACAACGACCAATATGTTTGATATCACTAAACACTTTCACAGCTAACCTATTTTTATGTTTATCACTTAAAAAATAATGAATGTTATTTGATGAATACTAGTTAAATTACAATCTGTGTATTGGAAGTTCATCCACGAATTCTGTTCTTCTATCAATATGGTTATGATCTGACACGTTTTCACTAATTGTGTAGTTGGCATACCAAACTTATCGAGTTTGACAACAAGTTTACAATTACGAGCTACTTTGTTCAAAAATGTCAACACATGAAAATAATCAAAATAAATAAACAACATAGAATAAAGCCGATCGATATGCATACGTAATACATTAGATTACTATAGTATAGTATAAACAACTGCCAAACCGTTTGGCTACATGAACACCAGTTATGTAATGTCATTTTGAATGTTTTAGGTAATTTTGTAATACTTTTAGCTCGTATCAGCAAAATGTTCAGATTCGAAATATTTGCAATTAAATTCTTGATAGAAGGTTAGATTTTGTAATGGTTACATTTGTGCATATTGATCTTCTTGCTTCAATTAGCTAATTCGATAATTTATACAAAATATGCAAAACCTTTAATGTTTATCCCAATTTAAGTTCATGGTACAAATTTATTCCGCAAAGATTTAGCTTACCAATGGACGAATTGTCTAGAGATTTTAATGGTTAGTATTTTTAGAGTTTATAAACCGTTCTCATTAATCAATTAAACGGATTCGAAGGGGTGCGAAATCATATTTTTGTAATTCAGTTTAAATTAACAATGAACTAAGTATTGACAACTATACAAAATAAAAATGACATACCGCTTTGAATTACTTCAAAGTGTTAACAAATACAAGATAAATGGTTTATATACAAATCATTGCGATGTAATTTAATTCAAAATTCCAAACCAAGTGAAGTAGCGGTTTAGTTTAATATTAGGTTTACAATATATATTTCAAATTTCAGTTTGATCTGAAGCGCAACCTGTGTAAAAGTTAATCGGATATCTTTTGTGTGAGATATCGGATATCTATCAATCAATTCTAGTTATTATTTGAGATGGTTGGTTTGAAAATTTCATTACTTGATAAGCAGATAGTTATAACATATTATAATTTTGGGTTTGGAGAAAATTACCGAAAGATGATTTGCTACGCATAATCACCAATAAATAAATAAGTTAACCAAAGTGAACTAAACAAATATTGCTATTGCTATATTATTAGTTCACGGTTCATGTGTTGCATTTTCTCGAGTAATAACTAACATCAACAGCTAGCATCGTGTAAACTGAGGACAAGATAAATTTAAGTGTTATCATAATTTCCCAGCTAACATTGGTTTTGATTAAATTAAATACTCCATGTTTGGACAACCTTTTCAACATTGATGGCTAGTCACAGCAATACAAGTACACGTATTAGGGTTCAGTTAAATATTTTGCATTGTATATTATTTTTCTTCCAAACAAATCAGCCAATCACCTTTCCGTGAAATTGTGAAGGTATGCATCTGGCAAGCAAACACAATTACATCCGAAGTGACGGGTGGCATATTTAAGCATATCTTATGTAAATTCTCTACTCCATACCAGTTTTATCATACATTCTGATAAAAGTGTTTTTTGTCTAAATTATAATAGGTATTGGTTTACCAAGTTATGAAAATTGATCAAGCGTTATAAAAGTAAATTTTGTTGAAAATATTTTTGTTGATAATTTGACAATTTAGCAATAATTGCAGCTATAGATCGTTAAATTTTTTCAACTTAAAATTCTGCTTGTTTTAACTTCGTTGATAAATTAAATTTTATTCAGGTTAAACTTTTTCCCTTATGTTTAGGCTAAACGTACACAAGCTAATGGAACAAATGAATGTGTTTACCAATTTAAAAGCATTTTTTTGTAAATGTGTGTATAAATACTTTAATGGTCTATTCAAACATTACAATATACTAAAGCTTTACTTAATTGCTGAAAAACTGGTTCACATAGTTTCATAGTATCATAGTTTAAACAAGTAGGACTTTTGACTTTCAATGTAAAATTTACAGTATATCTTGGATAAAACATAGCCATATAACGTCAATAAAATTGAATTAAATACATTAGTTGTATGTACATATTTGCCTTTATATGAACACTCTTGTGTGAACTTTGATTGTACATTTAGAAAAACCATAAAAAAGACAAACATTTTATGGCTATTTTGATGATAAAAAATCACTCCTTTTTTAGTTTAGATACACTCGATGCTTAAACCGTGAATATTATAAGAGCTTTTCATGCTCTGTAAAGGCTTCTTTTTGCTTCATGCTATTTTGTATTAGCTGACAGAATATTATATTATTATTTTCCACATTTTCACAAGTTTTACTTACATCTTCTACCATTGGCCTAAACTAGACCCAAACAAGGTGGAATTTTACGAAAAGGATTAAATTCACACCTTTACTAAAACTGGTCATATTATAATGAAATGAAAATTCATTTATAATTACGCCTATATGTTTCACTATAATCTTTGTACCATAATATATTATTTTTAATTATTGTTTTATATTTTAATTAAATCTTCTGCTTGCAATCCTAAGTTTTTTTT
>JAQFZG010002025.1:0-18261 GCA_034695465.1 Entomobrya nicoleti
GCAAGCAATACAGCGAAAAATGCATTTGACTAATTGAGAGATCACACGGAAGCCGACAGGAATAAATAACACTTTGTGTAATCTACAATTTATGCGACTATATAATATCCCGCTCTCTTGTAATATGATGCATTCTGCTACTGTGGTAGTTATTATTACTCTTTTGTACGCTGCTGCACATTAGCTTTATTAAAATCTGACAAAGAAGAAAATAGGAAATTTAAAAGTTTGCACCAGCAATGCGCTTGGTAATGGTATTGTAAAATAAATTGACGCTGCAGTAAAGCCATACACAGGCAATACATTTTTACTGCGTAGGCACACTATCAGAAGATTGAGATCAGACTAATATTTTATTACAAAAAAGTGTATTGTTCTTTTACTCTGTTTACTACTTAACGAGAGATATTGGAGCAAACTAATGTGTTTAACTATAACTTCTAAGAATAGCTTTTCATTTTTGATATATTATTTTTACAGTGCCACCAACCCCGCCAATAATTTATGATGATTTGGGCCGTGAAATTTCTTCCCTGGTTGGACCCTATGTTGAGGGCTCAGATGTTAAGTTGAAGTGCGCCGTTAGTGGAGGTAAGAAAAACCTATTAATATTATATGAATGCCAGCTATAAAAACTTTTTTCTCTCTTAAAATATAATAATCTCCTTCTCCCTTGCATTTCTCTCTTTTGGTTGCATCTGATCCCACCAAAAACCCAACACACACACCCAACTGTAAAACCAGTAAGAGCCTAGGCCACCATTATTTCATTAAAGCCCCTAAATTGAGCATTTATGCAAACCATTTCAATATTTCTTTCTTTTCCTTCCTTTTTTAAGAACATTTTTGTAGGAAATAAAACCTGCTAGCTAACCATCGTTTTCTCTCTCTCTCTTAATCCTTTATGGTTATTTTCTCCCTGTGTAATTTTGGCATGTAACGACTAACGACTTCAACGAACGACCGTTGCTGCGTTGTGCGTACTATTATTGTGGCGCATTATATGCATGGATGCATGCGTGCGTGAATCCGCAATAAAGGAATCACCAAACACCACAAAGCAACTTCATGTCCGAATATGTTTATAGGGTTTTTTCTCTGTAAAAAAAAGTCAAGAACGGATTCCCGTTTTTTCCTGCTACATATTGCTGTGACGCGGTTTTAATGTCTTTAAAATTACATCACATTGCTTTGGCAAGCAATAAAAGCAAACTGATAACAAGAAAGACTCGTATTACTTGCCTGGCGCTTCCGTTTCACATATTTAAACAGCGGCAATGGCAAGAAAGACAAAATGCAACAAAGCACGAACAAAAAAGCTGTACCGAAAATAACTGACTAGCTGAGACCTGATTGTGGTATTTAGGTACATACATAAAGTAATTGTGCAATCACACCACACAGCAAAGACCGACGAGACTGTAGACTAGGAAGAGTACTACATTTTTTCTTGTGATGTAATCTTAACGCTCCAGATACTGTCAAGTATCAAGAGTGACATTAATGACCAAATTTCCTAGAGACCTTCATCCACTATACCAGACTAACAGCTCCACAACTCCAGATGTATTTTTTCTAGATTCGGGCCAATTATGTTGCGCTTAACATATGCAGAGAATGAATCTGTTTACATAGAGCTCACCACAGTATATATACACAGCAGTGGCGTATTATACGAAAACGTCTAAGATTTTTAGAGTAAAAGAAACAAATTGTTTGTAGAGTGCCATCACCATCATCATCCTGGCCATCGTCGAATTTTCATACAGCTAAAAATGCACAATGGTTTTTTAGCATTCATTATTCTCTTCTAACTTTCTCTTTTCATTTTAAACTCTCGCAGTAATTCGCAGACTCTTTTTGTCTCCACCTCCAGCAATGAATATACGTCTTCTTATTATTACACCGCAACAGAGGGACAAAATCTACTTGAGAATTTTACATGCATCCATTTTACGTTACTATTGTTTTAATCATCCTAGTCATCAGCATCACGACTTACTAAAACTCCAACAATTTTCGTAAAACAAGAAAGAGGTGCATGGGTTTTTGTGTGGATGATGCCAAATCCATTGTTTTCATCTCTGAAAGCAAGCAAACCTGGTATGACATTGTTCTCCTTTTGCCATTGAACAATGTAAAACGGAAAAGTACACAGAATTATTAATATAATAACAGAGAATTCGTGTAGACTAAATTTGAATTGATAAAGCAAAGCGGATAACGTGCAAAGTTCTCATGCGTGTGCATAATAATAATATGACTATTATGCATTTACTCTAAAATTCTTTTACCTTACCCATCTCTTACTTTCACTCAAATAATATGTAATGCATTAAAGCAGCACGACATTGCACTTTCAAAAGTTGGTCTAATATACGAATAGGCTAGAAAAGCTGCTAATAGAGCACACACGCTCACACGACGAGAACGAAAAAGAAAGATTTAGAATTTAGATTTAACAGCAACGCAGCGGTAGAAAGAGGAAGTAATCAGTGAATAAGGTTGTTTTATTTTATATGAATACCAAGTAGGTATAAAATATACGCATGATGCTTGCAACGCACATATTATACATTAAATGTATTCAAATTACAATAGGTATTATGAAATAGAAGAACTAGAACTTGTGAAGAGGTACAAGGTGTTTGGTTTTTCACAGGAAAAATATGGAGAAGGGGAGCAGGCAGCTAACGGGCAAGCTAGCAAGGCTTTTTGTTATTATTCTGAAAACTCGAGATAATATGAGGATAAGTATTGCATAACAAGATGGGATTGTAAGATAAGAAACACGCCACAGCTATTACAGTTAACTAACTGGTAACAAACACAACAATAGAGAAATATAAAACTTTTTTGTCACTTGTTTCCTTCAGACCTTAGAGTAATATATTTCCTTCACTCGACTCGCCTGGCAGAATTCAAATTCAACAAAACGCAAAGTAGGCGAATGTGTAATATGCATATTTTTTCAACAAGAAAAGGAAAAGTTTTTGCAACTAGCAATCTCTCTTGTGAGTTCGCCTTGATGAAAACTCGGCAAGCCCTTTTCGGTCTCTTTATCTATGCATTAGATCCAATTTTAGTAAGCATCAGAGTGGAAATAGTTGTGTGTATCGAGAATTACACACTACAGCTTAATGGATTACGTAATAGTCTGAAAAAACGTAAAGTAGCACAACAAACAGCTCAACACTCAAAATGAATACAACAATGTTGTAAAAAAAGGTATATTCATGGAGAAAAAACTGTAACAGTTTTGTATTTTCCAATTTCTGAACGTTTTACGTATATTCATAAAAACAGCTTTTTGGACTTTATATACATTGCCAATATGGCAAAATGTTTGTACACGACAATTTTTTGCAATTTCTTAAACTACGCATAGTACGATCATCAGTAAAAAGAAATTACTTTTCATACAATAGTACACACACTGTATTTTATGCCAATTCGAGTTTTCAGCCAAAGCCAAGTAATCATGTTGTCGGTAATCCAAACACGTTATAAAATAACTCTCTAAATAACTAAGCACACTGTTTTACGTACGTGCCTATTATTTAGGTACATATTTCCATTCTTTTGGCTGGTGACTCAATTCATTTTACATTATACAATGGTCGTAGTTTTGCAAACTCCACAGTAATTCAGTCTTCTATTTTGCTGTAACAATATTTCGTCTTAAAATTGTCCTTCTTCATCAGCACCATCATCATTTAGATCGTTTAAGACGTAAATAAAGCTTTTATAACTATATTTCCCGCCCACCCGCTTATTTCCTTTTCTTTTTGTTTACATCAAAAACCTACTATCTAAATTATATCGTACGTACAAGTCATAGTAATAGGTCTCCACCTTGGCTTATTTTGTGCATATCTTTTCTTGCGACACACAAAGTGACTTAGGTATACTAAAATTGGAATTTGAACTTTAGCCGCAGAAGGAGGAGGGAATCTGAGAAAAAATTCATGAGTTTTTCACGAAGAAATACAATTTTATAATGATTCGCCGACATGGTGTGTAAATTCGCTATGTGAGTGAACTAATATGCATACCACGCAAAAATTTGCCTTTCAGTCTACTGGAATGTCACACCGCACACCCACCCAACGACCCAACCTTTTATTATTGCGTTAATAGTTATACGCTTTGTATGTTACAGTTACAGTTTATTCTAGAAGCTGTAGATAAAGTCACCTGTCATTTTGGGTAAAACCTTTAGCCTCTATTAACTTACACAAACGTGCAATCTTCCAAACTTAAGACTTTTTCGTACCAAGAAAGAAAGAAGTAGTATAAGATTGTCACCCCAACTTGGTGAAAGTGAGAGAATCCGCCTCTTCGTGTTCTAGATACAAATTAAATAGGTTAGTATACTGAAGTAGGTCTCAAACGAGAAAATTGATAATGTATTGCACGCACCCTGTTGTATAAACTGGAAAATTGAATCTTCTTTTCTAAAATAAAGACCTCATCTAAAATTTGTGCCAATTCAACTCGTAATTATAAATTCTGCCCTAAATATATGATCTAGGAATGTATATTAATAAAATTTGCTTTTATAAGTTCATTAAAAATATTTATGACCCAATATTTCATTTCGCTTGTTTATATAATTATTAACAAGTTATTTAGGCACTTCTCATATTTCTTTATGTGTATTCGATTTTTGTACTCTAATAAATTCCCTGTCATTGCCTTATTATTTCATACACCAAATTTGATGAAATGATAGGAAATTCTTACACCATGAAATTCAAGTGGCATAGTGAATTGTATATTTCCACCACCACCATCAACTTGTCCAATCTGACATTCCTATTGACAGCCAATTTACACTTGTCCTTGCCATTATCCCCATTTCACCATTTCCTTTATAAATTTAAAGAGAAAGGAAATAAAAGATGCAAGTCGAGTCAGACGATGGGAGCAAAAGGAGAAGTGCAAATATAAAACGTATATTTTAGAGGAGCGCGTCTGGTGGCAATGTTGTTCTTGATGATGATGATGATTGTGAGTCTATGGTGCTTTGTCGAATTGCTTCACATCACATCCCGGACATATGGTGAAATGTATTGTGTATTTTGTATAAGTGTGTGAGCCTCCGAGCATCGTTCTCTGTTCATTGTACGTGCTGAACTGCTGACATGAATTCACATTTCCCATACATATGTATTGTTGCGGTTGGTGGTTGGAAAATATAGTGTAAAAAAGAACATATGTAAGTTCAACAAACCATGCATGCATTCACGCACATCACATTTATACTCTGTCCATATTTTACTTTCTAACCTGCTTGCTCTCTCGCTCTCTTTCTTTCTAAACCTTTATAAATGTATCTTACTAACTTACTATACACAAAATGTAAGAGAGAGAGACATTTTCACTCACTCACCATTAGACTTTATTGTACTTTTACTTCGTTGGTCATACAAAATCCAAACCAAGGTTTGTTGGGAAGTTATAGAAGTGGCCTTCTCCTCTGCCTTCTTTTACATATACATACACATATTATGTCGCTGTTCAGTATGCTTGCTTTCTTGCTTTCTTTCCGTGTTCATGATGTGCTCTGTGGTAAAATGCGTAGTGTTCGTAATATGTGTGTTTTCATGGTTTTTTATTGAGAAAATGTTTTTGATTGTTATTCATAGGGAAACCTGACCCAGTGGTTTCGTGGTATGTGAACGGTGAACTGGAAGATTCAACTTACCATGTGAATCGCTTTGGGGAGGTGATCAATGAATTGGCATTTAGAGGACTGAATAGGTCCCATCTGGGCTCCCATTTCTCTTGCCGGGCGAGCAACACGCGGCTCATACAACCAGTTGAGAAGTCCGTCGTATTGGATTTAAATTGTAAGTTACGTACTCTCAAAATTTCTTACTCAAACTCTCAATCTTCTTCCAGTAGAACAGAACCACTGCACTGTTTTGCGAACAATAAGAAGGGGAGGGAGGCGGAACTTTTCTGCTCTTGAAATGCTTTTATTCTCTCTGTTCCCGAATATGCTAGTCATGTATAAACATAGTGTGCATATGGCGCACTTCTAAATGTTGATTCTATTGTCTATAAATACGAAAATAACATCTTTTTCTAGATGTACTTGCACAATGCATGTAAAAGATGACTTGCAAGCGTGCGTACCATATTTATGTACTTAATTTCCTTTTTTATCTGCCTTCATTACACACAAACAAGAAGTATATTTCTTGTATGTTAAAAGGAAAGATGAAGTAAAGAAAAGAAAGAAATCACCGAGTTGTATAAATCTTTTTTTCTTGTAGTGCTAATTTAATCAGACTTTTAGTACAAACAAGAAGACTTACTTTTTTGAAGATCATTTAAGAAAAAAGAGAAAAACAAGAACGAGAAAAAACTCTTTAAAAGTAGTCGTGGAAAAAAGGAAAGTAAAACAAGGAAGGAAATTTTTGCGAAGCCCTTCAACAAGCGATTTATCACAACAAAAAAGAGAGTTATCGGCTATAGCAAAAGCACTACTATTCTTACACAATTTTATATATTTTTGTAGGTGCTTGTTTGAAAGTAATTGTTGAACGATTATTGCGCATGACCACCTACTAATTCCATCCAAAACTTTATCGTACTACTGTATAACTTGTTTACGTGACAAACAAACTTTTCAAAATAAAAAAGATCCTCTTTACTGCTCTTGTTGTAAATGATGGTGGTGGTAAGAAGTCAAAAGTATTTATAAAAAAGTTAAGAAGAAAAGAAGTAAAAAAGTAGCTGCTTTAAAGATCTGCTCTGCTCTTTACAAAGAGAAGTTAGCTACATGCATTTCTTCTTTTTGTTTACTGGATCAACTGGGAAGGAAAATTTACTACGAGTATTTAAGTAAGTACACTCTACTATACCAGCAGTGATTGATGTTTATTCTATTTTTTACTCCTTCTGCTCCAAGAGTAAAAATAATTTCTTTTTCACCGACTCAAGACCCTACACATACACATAAACGATAGACCAAATTGCAAGTTTCAGCTAAAATGGCTTCCAGCATGCATTTCGGTGGGTTGGTTGATGAAAGGTCTTGTTCCATGCTTGTTTTATATTTTTGCAAAAAAGGGATTTATGAATTTCAGCTATACTAATCTTATCAAGAAACGTTTTGAGCAATGGTTGAAAATAGCACTTTCGTTTAAGTAATTTCTATATTTGAACATTTTTCTCAGTGCTTATGGCGTGCGCGTGCACCAAGTTAGCCCATAAATTTATAATGAGATCTGATTTTATTTGTGAGAGTAAATTACTTGGAGTAATTGCGACCAGCCCAGTAATTACATTTAAATAAAACTTAAATTCATCATAAAGTTGCATGGTCAATTTTTTGCCTTCAAGTTTGCAAAGAATAAAAAATATACACAAGGAACATAAATATGTAACTGAAAACTGAAACTACACGACAGTTTTGACTTTCGTTTTGTAGCTGAATATTAGTATGCATTAGATTAGTATTGCTGAATGATAAAAACTCAGTTCAAATTACCGTGTGCACGTGTGTAATGTCATCCGCTAGAAGTCATCAATATTACAAAAATGACAATGATAGACTTGCTTCTAGTGGTAGTCATTAGATTATTAGCTCATTTCAGGGCTTCTGTGGCTCCGTTCCATTATTAAAGGCTACATGTAATATAAGCAATCCAACATACCTATTCCTAACAGTTTGTTGTATCATATGTATTTCTACGTATATTACCATCACATGTTGGTAGGTAGGTACTCGCCCAGTATCAATGAATCATGAGGGAGATGCCTGTCAAGTAGTCACACACGCAAAATCCTCTTCCGTCTCTGTACTCTTGTCAAGTAAACTAAATTTTTGGAAAGTTATTACATTCGAATGTAGTACTGGAAATATGACATACTTACATAATGTTTTATATCCTAGTGAATCGGAATAAAGCTAATATTTAGCAAACATATTTTCAAAAATAAGTTTAAACTGTGAATACGTATATTTCCAGAACTCCATTAAATTAACATTGTTTAGTGGTCACAAAGCGAGGTAAACAGTTTTGTCTTTTTTGCCTTTTCGTGTCATGTCTTTTCCAACATAGATTATACTAAAGAGGTATATATTTTAATTGCATTGTGTACAAACTCATTTTTCATTGAAACTAAATACATAATACCAAGAGTACACAATACAACCCCTTTTATGCTGCTTTGAGACATCCGTCCACCAAACCACAGGATTTCATATGAATGTCCTCCTCATTATGTCATTATTGTAACTTGAAATTTCGAATGAAACTTATTTGCTTACCCTGATGTGCCGTACAGGTTTAAAACATGTATGGTAGTAATAACAAGGTACCTTGTTAAACTTTCAGTGTTGTCCATTTTTATACTCCCTCATGTCCCGTCCCTGTCCATGTATGTCACTCACTTTTTACTTCGCCATGAATAAGCTATAAACTTTTCTGGCTGCATTTATTGCTGTTGTTGCTGTGATTATGATTATTATTCCAGCAACAAGCTTATTGCAGCTCCACCACTATTTCGAAATGATTTCAAGTTTGACAAAACCACTACCGCTCTTGTCAACTTAGGACTAGACATACACAAATCCCGTAATAATAATATTGTTCTTTTCCTGTTATTGTAATAATTTTCGGTAGAAAATACGGGAGCATGTGGTATTAACCACTACCGCCATCATTACCACGAAATGAGATGGAAATAGGAATATTACGATTATAAAATAACAAAATGGATAAACAAGAAAGCAGGTAGAGAATTTTAGATTTTTCAACATCACATATATGCTTACTACGAAAATTAACAAGTAGTGTGATGCTATATGTGTATATTACGCACTATTTTATAATGAATATTGGGCTTAAAGGGAAATGGAAATATCCTATGAACTGCAAAGCTTATTTAATAAAAGTCAGTCGAAACCAATCTTACTTTCTCCGGAAACAGAGAAAAGGGCTTTAGGAAATAGTAAGTACCTAAGTGACTTTATGGTGGTACATGCATATGCTTATGGAATGCTGTGCACAACAGTAAAATCTGACAGTGGCAACATCAATCAGTCTGAAAGTAGACATGTCTGCTTAGATTTTATGAAAAAGGGTTGGTGAGTGAGTGTTCATGTATGCAACCTACAAGTGGACAAGTGATGTATAGAAAATTAATTCAACGTTCGAAATCTGTTTTTGTCCTTTCGTATAACTGCATTGCATTCCTCACCCGTTCCCTTCTCAAAGGCAATCAGAAGGAGAGTCACTCTCTTTCTCCAGAAAAGAACTCTGACTCCTCCGACTGGCTTTCCCCTTTACTCTTCTGCATACACATTCTTTCCATTTGTACCCCTAATATTATCGCCACTACAACCGCAGACGTATACATAAATGTATTTACAAGTCTGGTTGTGTGGTCGAGAATGCTTGAGTGGAGACGAGAAGTGGAGTGGGGAAAGGAATAGCTTTTTAAAGATTTGACACTCACTCTCACAATAAAACTCACAAGCAATCTTTGTACCATAAATACTGCATTTGTACTGCTTGAAGTGATTTGGGTTTGGTCTGGTCCTGGTTTAAGTGTTGACTCCCTACGGCTACAAGACTGCGTATATTATGTAAATAAGGCTTATTTAATTTCCCATTTGAATCGTTGACAGCATACAACATTGAGTTCTATTCAACACAACAAACGGGCTATTCTAGCAAAATAAATGTAAGATGTACCACTGTGCAGCAAAACGACAGGGATAGAGCAAATGAAAAGCAACAGAAGCAAATGAATAAGTGGTGTGGTTGGCTGGTTTTGGTTTCGCTGCTTGTAGATCAAATAAATAGAAAGCCTGTTATGTGACGTGTGGTGGTGATACCTATGAAGAAATACTTGTTAATATAATATATTTACTACAAATGTTAGTAGGTGAATGCATTCTTGATTTATGGCATTTTTCAACACATTTAGCCACGCGGAAAATTAATGGTTAGTTACGCATGTATAAATTCAACTTGTAAGGTATAGCGCTCCGAACGAGAGATGGTGGAAAAAGGAGAAATTGCGGTGGTTGTGTAATTAGATCCAGTTAAGATATTACTTCATAGGAAAACCTCAAACAAATATTCGTGCAAATACGTAATATGAATGCATATGCATAGATAGAATATTTGGTGATATGATATGTCTTTAAGGGCACTTACGTTACGCTTTCAAGGTGTAAACTTGTAGTTATCTGAACACCGCATTTGTTCCCCCATTTACAATTAGCTTCCGGCTTTTGTTATGCATGAAAAATGAAATGTACCTACTCGTAAACAATTTCGTCATCTATATCACGATCAAGGAACCAGATAGCTTTATCTTTTTACCTTTCAGTTTTGTTACGTAAAAGTAAATATCTCTTATTTCTCACGCATAAGCAATCCTTTTATATTTCATCAACAACCAGCACGCCCACAACTTGAACTCTTCAAGTTTCAAAATGGATTAGATGATAAACGGTTGAAGAAATTCGAAGTTACGATGAACCTGTAACACGTATAATCTTCCACCGCAATGCGTTGTTTGTAAGTTATGCCTATTAGAACAGAGCAAATATTTTATATAAGTTTAACCATTTTGTTTGCCACAAACATCTCGACGCTCATCATCACAGTCAACACACTATAGTCATCATCACAATACCCTAGAGTGAGCAAACGCAAATTAATTAGAGCACTTATGAATATGCTTTCTTCTTTCTTAATCTTTAATACATGCCATAACAAGAATTTGCCTCCAGTTTCCTACTGGCTACATCTACATCGTCGTCTTCGTCTTCACATTATTATCTTCAAGCACCGGCTTGACTCTACAACAGCTATAACGGCAAGTTCTTTACTTTTCTTACAACTGCGAATGTAATCGCCTTCGTAATAAATGATGCCTCCTACCACAAAGAACAAATGATAATTATGAGAGCACAGAAGCATGCTGCTATGCTGGAGTAAATCTTTTGACTGTGTACTTTTGCTAGTGTGTTTAAGACCATTGAAATAGATGCTAATACGAATAATGTTGTAAAGCAAGTTAAGCACAGAATTCCACCACGGTGAAAGTCTGAGAATAAGCATAAGAGATTATGAAAACTTTGCTGTCTGTCAGAGTTTCTGGCTTGCTGTAACAATATTATTTTGAGCTGTGAACAGCAGTATATATGTTAGTATGAAAGTATATGTAGTAGGTGGATGTAGGGAGGATCCTCAGTAGAATAAAACGCTGACGACAACATCTCTGTGTAGGTGGTAGTGGTGGTGTAGGAAAAGAGAAATTAATGCTGCAGGAGATTATGTCACAACGTGTTAAAGCCCTAATGAACAAGTCCGACAAGAGATGATTATTACGGTGACAAGATGACGGTTCTGATTTACTACAAGCTCGTTTATTTAAGATGAGCAGAATGAAGAGAGACAGAGCAAGTGAATGAGAGAGAGAGAGAGGAAAGGGAACAAACGAGAAACTAATGTCCGCTTATTAATACTGAATGTGTTGCCTCCAGTTCAGTAAACTTGCTGCTTCCTACTGTTTTCATTGCGTCTATCAGGTTTGTTCACGCCTCTTCATACTCTACCTTAGAACGCGTGGTTCTGTGATACTACTGTGTAAACAAACCTTTTGTTGGAAGGAGAGAAACAATATCTTGTTCAAATAAAAAAGATTTTCTTACTAGCTAGGTATTTACAAAGTAACATTTAATATTTAAGTGATGATATCATTACATTATACTATTTTTTGCAGTGAAACCACTTTTCGTCCGGATGAGACAAAAGCAAGCAGAAAAGCTCGTTGCTGGAAAGGAGTACCGTCTTGTTTGCGAAACGGCCGGCTCCAAACCTCCAGCCATTCTGAAATGGATCAAAGGAGGAAAAGAAATCACCCATGTCAGCACACAGGTCAGTCCACGCTCATTTATTACGAGAAAAGAGGAAATTGAATATTTTAAATCTGATCGTGATTATCATGCATATATACGGACGTATATACATGCCAACTTTTAGCAGGGCGAACAAGGCAAAGCGCACAAGGCACATTTTCATCTATGCATATTAAATAAATCTCTTCGTTCGTTCGTATCTTTGGAAAACCGGTAAAAGAGCTGAATTGAGTTCCACATTCCGCTCAACAATTCAGCTACATATTATTATCATGCAATATACATAATATGTAGGATGATATGTAACTACAAAAACGAGCTAAAGCTATTTGCGTTCCTTCACATTTTTTGCTACTTTTTGCTCTTTCTCTTCTCCACCTTCCTGCATTGCATCAAATCAGAATCAGCTACTCTCGATGAAAAGTACTTTTTCACTTATGCATACTAGATTCTGTACGAAAAGCTTTCTCCAGGAAAAAAACTATTTTATCTATAATAAAAAATTCGGCGGCTGCTGACTACTGAACGCCTTTTGGTTTGACTTGAACAAGGCAATACCATATTTACGCCTTTTCCTACTTGTCGTTTGTAACATGTATTACCGCATATGTTGTTATTGTGTATTCATTTGTAGAAGCAATAGTAGTGGAAAACGAATATACAAAAAATGCTATACATATTTTGACTCACTCTCGCACAAGGCGATACATCAATCGTTTCACGAAGAGAGTCAAAAAAGGAAAAGCCATTCCAATTTGCAAGAAAAAGCTAGTTTCCTGTCTTTCTTTCTCCTTCTCAACGAGAGGCACAAGAACATTATTTAAGTAGCTTGTGCTCTTTGCTGCTTGCTTAAAACTTACAAGAAAACTATCTACTAGAACCACTACTCTGCACATATTATTTACTATGTCCTGAGAGAAAGAGTAAAAAAATCTAGAGAGGAAACTGGGAAGCACTTCATCTTCACAAGAAAAAAAACCAGTCTCTCTTTTAAGTATGCACACAATAACACAAGCCGTTCGTTTTCATATTACCATATAATATACTACCAAGTGGCGTGGTACACATAGCATCATCATCATGATCGCTATGATCAGACAAGAAACTTATGTGTTGAGTCTTTCTTTTCCTTGCCTCCCTCTCTTCTCCTCCCCACATTACATATTCTCGGCAATGGCAATAAGTATGCATACTCAACTATGTGTTATCCACTGCTGCCTCTTTTACATAAATTACGCTAACACTTTCCTGATTTTATAAAGCAAAAAAGTAGTCGTGGTACAGTTTAGAAAGAGAGGTCTTATGAAAATAATAGCAGCACAATGCAATGGTTGTGCTGTACGAACCTATTATAAAAGCATGTGGGCACATATTACGTTATGATAATAATAAAAAAACTAAATTGCAAGCATGAGTACACCGTACTTGCTATATTATCAAATGACTTACAAATAAGCGTAGTTCTATTCACCATTCAGTCAGATTTCCTCTTGTCGAGTCAAGCTGCATGGAAGCTATAGTTTTTTTCTGATCATGTCGTTTTGATGATGCTGGCTCGGCGACAGTATTTGCGAGGATGATGGGAAATAAATGTTTGATATAAAGTAATTTGGAAGCAGTCAAAAAGGACAACGTTATCGATGTACTTACATTCTCTCTCTTTCTCTCACTATTGCTGTGCAATTGGAACCTAAGTTCTGGCTCTTCTGGTATAAAAATCATATAACAAATATTACAAGTCAATACGACTATCATTGCCAAATAATGAAGTCAAGAGAACGGGAGAAAGAGAGTTTATGCAGGGGAGCTGAACAAACCACAGCAAAAGAAATGACTACGCACACAATAATAACATTAGACTTTTCCACTCATTCTTTAACGCAATATGTACATAGCCAAATGATGGTGACGTTACTACGTAGCAATAGCAGAGCTGGAGTCAGCCAGCATCCACAACCACACATGTTGAAAAAAGTTTGAGTGTGATAAGTATGATTAATGGAATATACTAGGAAACGATCGCGAGCTTTGGTAGGAGGAGGGGGATGAAAGAGAAAAGCAGCATATCTGATCGTGTTGCAAATGTATTTCCCATTCATTCATGTTGGATCGGAAAGATATGAAAAATGGAATGAGAAAGAAAAGAGCAAATGCATGTTGTACAAGGATGATGGTGACGGGAAAGATGATGACGATGATGTTGAATGCTGATATACTAGTGGAAAGTCAAGCAAGATACATGAAGGCGCATCGGTAGCAATGGTGGTAGTGGGAGAGGAGATTTTAATGGGACTGGACTTAGCAGAAAAAGTTCAGTAGTGGAAGTGGAAGAATTTGATTACGATGCGGTAGTGATGATGGTGGCGATGTGGAGGGTACCATGATCTCGACGCGGCGGTGGTAACACATCAAAAATGGAAACAGAAAGAAGCTTTTATTGTAGCTTGTAGCTAACAATAAGTAGAAAGAAGGACTATGGCCCGTGTATGATGCATATAGGAAATATCCTATCTTTCACCGCAGACTTTTGACTTGACCAAAAAATTACCACAATGAATTTAGAGATTTTTACCCCACTACCGCACCGCCACCACCAACAAACTTAATTCTAGAAGGGATGCAGTAAAGTACTTTAAATGACACATGAATGGTAGTGGTGGCAGGGCAATGTAAACCATGCGAGAACACTTGTACTCAAGTTATGTATAATGTGTATGCATGCATGCATATCATCCACTCTTCTGTTGAAAGGAGGCAATGAATAGTAGTTTTCGAGTGGAGACAATGTATAAGTGGCTTAATCTCATGAAAGCCCATTAAGAACGGTCCCTAAAGGACCGGACACAATTTATTTCATCACTTGCATCCTTGTACCACAACTTCTGTGCACGTTCTTTTTATACTTCTTTGTGTGTTTTTGTGTGTGTCTAAGTGTAATAAAATGCAGTTAGCGTTGTTGCTTTTTGCGCGGCTGTGAAAAGTTTTGACTACTGTATGGTCCATATAATATGTTCCGTGCTTTGTTATGCTTATGGACATGGTTCATTAGATTTACAAACGAGCTTCAACAACTGGCCCATTTTATCATACAATTCATTCTAGAGAGAGATAGAGAGCGAGCTAGATGACTCATGTAACCAATTCATTCATTCATTTACTCCATATTGCATCACATTTACTAAAAAAAATGGAACAAAGTGCTCATCATTCACAACCACTATGTAGGCAATCGGGCAAAATGTTCATGCATGTTCATTTTTTGGTATTCACGTGGGCATTGTATGTCTATTCTATTATCTTGTAAATTCTGTAGAGTTTAACACGCAAAATTTGTGTATTTTTTGGTTTTTGTCTGCAGGATCTGGATGCTGGGAATATCACGCAGAGTACCTTTCTGTTCATTCCAACGCCGCATGACAATGGTGCGTCCATCATTTGCAGAGCGGAAAACCCGTGGCTGAACAGATCCCACATTTTAGAGGAAATATGGAATCTTAACGTTGTCTGTGAGTGACCTGGCTATAACTTCATATTGCTATTACAAATAAAACATGTATATATGTCATAGTTTAATATATATACTGATTTTCCTGACCTTTTACCATTTTTATCCTTCTCAAGACCCAAGCATTGAATAAATTTCCCAATGTAACATTAAAATGGCATCAAGTCCAATTTCTACGAAACTAAAATGAGTTTCTAGACGCACGACGGATTACAGCTTGAGTATCATGTGCATTCGCTCTTTATGTAGTTGCAATATACATATTTAAGCAGAGCCTCTTTTTAGTATGGATGAGACGTTGTGGTTTGTGACGTTACATATGTATGGAATCTATCTAGTATGTAAGTTAGTCAAGTCAATTCACAATACATTGTTACAATATATGTGGCTCTTTTACACTTTACACAAAAGTATAATGATGTTTCGCAAAGATCACTACGTTGTTCTACATCAGTAGTAGTAGTTGTGGAAAGTATATTAAAATAGCAAAGAAAACAAGACAAAATGTAACATGGCAGCTAATTTCAAAGTCTCAACTTGTCTAGCTTTTCTTCGCTGTCTGCAAAGAAATAAATGAAAACAGAAAACTCAATAAAGAACCTGAGATGACTGAGGATTTGTTAAGATGGAATGAAATGAAACTCAACTCGCCACTACTAGTAGCATCATATGAGCTTCCACATTCATTTTAAAAGAAAGCCAGCTAATATAAGTACACTGTAGCATAAATATACATAAAGGAAACAAAAATGTGTAATGTAAGATCTCAACTACTTTTTTACGTATGTATTACATTTTAAAGGGGAAAATAAAGAAATGAGGAGGCACAACTCTTTCCAAGCTTTTGACTTTTTACATACACATCATCATTTTAGAAGTCGGAAGCACAGAAAACAATAATTTAAATATTATATAGTGTACGTGTACAGTCATTGTGGTAATCCACAGTACTCAATTTGGGTTTTGTTTAGATGCTTATATAACTTGGAATGTATTCTTCACAGCCACCGCGAACAAAAGCAGCAAAATAAGTTCATTTTCTTCTCTATCTTTTCAAATAAACAGATTTTTTTTAGAAAGGAAGCAGGTTTTTTTCAGTAGAATATTTCATGGAACATTTCTGGTTCATTCACTTTACCTGTGCTTGAGCTAGCCCTATTGTGTGTATAGCGTTGTAATACAGGAAATGTAAAAAATACGGTGAAACTTGTGTGGGATTCCATTGAATTTTGTGTACATTAACTGATTTTCCTTTAGTAAAATGGTTGATTCAATATCCGCCCTTCCTTCCTACTCCTCTTTATCTGCTATTCTCCCACAACATTGCTAGTGTTTGTCGCATCCCTTTTTATTCTCTTTACTTTTTCTGTACGAAATTTGATCTTTGTTGTTGTTATCCTCCTCCTCTTCCTCTGCTGCATCATGTGTTGTAAATTGAGATTGAACACAGATGCATAATGTAACTGTCTGCTGGGATAAATACATACGTGCATGCAAATCTCTGTTCTATACAACAAAATAACAAATCTTTTGAGTTTTGTGTCTTTTGAATGAAAATGAATAGCTACATATACCAGTTTTGAAGATTGTATTGTACTTTATTTTGGAAAATCTATGCGGCTAAAGAGAAATCTTCAAATTGGAATCTTTTTTCTTGAGAGTGAACACAAAGGGGTGGAGGACAACGATGATCATATATACCACCGAGGAAAAACATCAGCACTGAAGATCTGAAATTCGATGCATGTATCATTATTGTTATAAGATTCCCTTTTGTACCTTTTGGTTCAATTCAAACTTTCCCTTCTTCCTTCACTGTTATAATATTCGGTTCTTATTGCCTGTACTTTACATGCCATTATTGCAGAACAATGCAAAGTGGAAATAAAAACAGAAATACTCATATCTATAAATAGTGTAGTTAGTATACACATAAGCTTTGTGCAGCATACCTCTCTTTCTCTTTTTGCTGTTTCCTTCTTCTTCTCCAATTGTTTCCTGTCTCCTGCGGATTTCCCTTTTTGAAATTTGAAAAGAGAAACATAATTTTCTCCAAGAGAATGGTAATACCGTCTTCATAAGCATACATACGACACGCAAGTACAATGCCATGTAACAAGCAATGAAAGTTGAATAACTTTTTTTGTCTCATGAAAAATCAAAGCTAAAACATATTTCCGTTGCTTTTAAAACAAGTTTCAAGTTTCAACCTTTTTTTATTCTGTGAAATTGTAGCCAATAACACGGTGTAAAAATACACGCATTGTATGGAGACGTTGCGTGACACGAGGGGAGAGAAAGTCTTTATTTTTCTAACGTCGTACGTAGATAAACAAAAAGTATGCACTGTTGAATTTGAAACAATTCTTGCGTAAAAACAATGTACTTTGGAATACAAGGAGATGCACGTGTACAGTGTGATTCAACTATCTTTTTATAGTCAAGTTAGCATAGTTTTCTATGTATACAGTGTGTATACTTTCTATAAGTCCAGCCCAAATTTTTAGGTTTCATGAGATTTTTGAAAGATACAGTGGTTGTCTTAAATGGCGAGATGGTGCAAACCATTGCATAAGACAGTGCGCATTTTGGTGCATATGAAGTTTTAGTTTGTCTCGGCTTTTGAAAGCACTGCACGCAAATGACAAAATTATAACAAAAAATCCACTGTATACTTTCTATAAGTCCACATACATTATTTTAAAAAAATAAACAGTTATTAATTATTATCTGCGATTAAAATGTACCCCATAGCTAAGTTTTGAACGCTGATTTCAAAATGTTATTCATCATGAAAATCCGTCAACGGAGACCGGAGCTACAAAATGTACAGTCCTTATGGGAAACAGCGCCACCTGGG
>JAQFZG010002026.1:0-18259 GCA_034695465.1 Entomobrya nicoleti
CTTCCAAATCTTTGACAGGTGACGTGAGGAATAATGTCGTTTACTGGACCGACTCATCTAATGAACAAAGAGGAGTTTATAAAATGAACCTAGACGACACCCGAGACTCCCATATTCTTGTTGATTCAGGTATATACTCTCCAAAAGAGATTGCATTCGATTGGATCACCGGAAATATCTATTTTATTGACTCAATACTGGAAATAATTGCTGTCTGTGCTACCAGCATAACTAAATGCGCTGCAGTAGTGCATGGGTCAAAGAGTAAAAGCCGTAACATATTAGACATCGCACTTCATCCAAATGAAGGGTAAATACTGGAAATAAACGAATTATTATAAATTATATGAATTCCCGAGACTAGGCACACATTTTGTAAAACATTTAGTTTCTAACTTTTAATTTCAGGATCATGTTTTGGTCAGAAAGGGCAGCAGATGGAATTAAAAAAGCTGGAATGGATGGCAGCAACGTTACAATAATAGTAGAGCACATAGTTGCACCCATATGTATTGCAGTGGATGAAACCACCTCACGAATTTATTGGACATATTCACTTTACGAAACTCTTGAATCAGCACGATTTGATGGAAGCAAACGGTTGAGAATTGCTTCAGTAATATATGCCACCGGATTCGATATTTTTGGAGACATTATATTTTCTATTTATAATGGCGAAATCCTGGTAGGTTTGTTTACATTATTCACACCACAACATCTTGTCTTATCGGTTTATCAGCAGCGATATCCTACATTAAATTTATAATTAATTGTTTAATTTACACAGACCTTCAACAAATTTGGAGGTCCTAAAACTTCCATTTATGATGGGGTCAAAAATCCAGGGCAGCTGAAGGTTATGCATATCACGAAACAACCAAAGTTACGATCAAACCCATGTCAAAACTCGCCATGTACTCACATTTGTGCTCTGACAGGAAACACTTTTGAGTGCCTATGTCCAGTAAAAATGGTAAAGAATGGAAATACATGTATAGGTATGCTGTTCAAACAACAACTATTTAATGATATTTTCTTAGCCAAGAAAAATGATGAAATTTATTTTTGTTTATTCAGATGACGACAAAGTGACTAAACTATTAGTTGCCCAGCAAAATATTTTGCTAGGCACACGGATCGGGACAATAGGAAGAGATGTTTTTGAACAAGTTCATTTACCTCCACAAATTGGAATGATAAAAGCGCTTGTTTATTATCCAACAAATAATTCAGTGATTATAAGTGATGACACGTTGAACATTATAGTAGAGTATAAAATGGAAACAAAAGAATACACAGTGTTGGTAAAGGATGATATAGTCAATGTAACACTAATGGAAATTGGTATGTTTACTTTGCTTTGACTTTTGAAGTCGTTTTTTAAGAATCACTAAATTGACGACGTGAATATTAACTTTATAAAGATGTTATCGGAGAAAATCTAATTTGGTTTGATGCCGGCAAACAGACAATTGAAGTCATGTCACTAATAACTAGGGCGAGAATGGTTTTGGAGGAAGATGTTAAAAACTTGAATGACATGCTGTTTGTTCCGGAGCACGGGCAAGTGACAATTTTTGTTTTATTTAGCAAGTACACAAATATTTATTTAATTATTGCTATGTTTTCTGAAAAAACAGAATGCTATACTGTTCAATGGCAGACGAGACAGGAAATTATGCTGAAATTTTTGACATGGATTTGAACCTCAGATTAGCAAAAGAGTTAATTGAAAGATTCCCAATTGACGTCGCACCGGTACATTTGGTATTCAAACAAGAAAAGAACATTATTGCTGCGTAAGTTATACCGTTAGTTTTGATTGGAATTGTGTGTGTGTTATGTATTTTGATTTAAAAAAAACTTTACTTTTGCATAATTTCAGGGCATTTTTGAACAAAACCTTTTTACATCATGTCATTATAAGAAACATATTGCCCCCTGATCATGTCGATACCGAATCGAATTTGGTTGACCATTTCTTGATTGATGTTGTTCAAACTAAAAATCGAATTATTTGGGTAGATGAAACGGACAAAGTGATTATTGAAACTACAGAATATTCAAAAGTATTTACAGAAGTGTTAAAAACAAATTTTAATTTGTCAAATAATCCATCATCTTTTCCACCCAAAAAGTGCCTGGTTGCGATAGACAGGAAATTGGATACTTCTCAACATCTTCGAATAAAGCAGAAGCATCAATGCTCTCCGGAAAATTTGTATAGAAAAGCGTGCTCACATATTTGCCTACCCAGCCATAGTAAATTTTCTGGGGAATGTCAATGTCCAGCTAATCTCCGCCTGAGTACTGATGGACTCAATTGCATTTTTGAAACAAATACTATTATTTTAACTATATTGGCCATTAGTATGGTTCTTGTTGGTGTGGGCATTACTGCGTATCTAGTAATAAAGCGGAGCAAAAAGGTTTCTGGGATCCAACAACGTTCTGTGGGATACAGATTCTCTCAACTTTCTAATTTGTAAAAAACGGAGTTTGACTGTTGTAAAAATTCAAATTGCTTCTGTATTTTTAGATTCGTTGGCTTTGAATTAAAAATATTGCAATACTTATTTTTTAAAAACGTCAACTATTTTAATTTTTTCCATTTTTTTAAATTAATTTTGAAACGTACAGTTTTCATAAAACATACAGACAAACAGATAAATCCAGGAAGGAGCTTCAGGAATCAGGAGCTAGAGGAGCCATCAAGCACACACAAGAAGGAAATATATTAAAATCTGTCCGAAGTCTGTCCAGCCACGGACCCAGAAATAAAACTATTGTCTCTTCTACTTAAGTGCTTGTAGCAGTAATATGAACTAATTGATACCAATTACTAAAGCAATTAATATTATCACAACATTTATTGTACTTTATTATTATTACTTTCTAAAATTCATTGCCATGACTAAACATTTATTTTGATTTTTTGCATATCTTTTTTAGATTCAAAGCATAAATCATGAATATGCAAATTGTGGTGAAATGAGAAGTCCATACAAGTCTTAATTTTGAAGGTAAACATATCTTGATATAACAAATAAAATAAATGATTAGTCAAGATTTCCATATTCTGTATAGAGAATTCCATTTGTGTGTTTGTATGTGTATTTTCTCTAATGCTAAAACCAGAATACTAAAAATTGTCATGTATCAGTACCTTTATCAAGACTTCTTTTAAATTTGTCTAATTTTGAGTAATTATATACTAACTAATAAAAGCACTTGAATATTTCTACATGGTTCTTAAACTGGTTCATAGTGAAATTGTTTCTACTCATTTCAGTGATGAGTGAAGACTGTAACTTTGGTAGTACGCTGAAGCGTTTTACGCACAAATATACCCGTAAGGGTTTTCTGGCGTCGAATAAAATCCAGTACGGCAATATATCCCATTTTTGCTCGAGGCCTGAACAGTTCCAATCCAAATAAAGTGCTTGATACACAGTGAATTAGTAAACACAACAGTATAAAAGACCATAATTGCTTGAGCTTTATGGAGTCTGGTATTTTGTCTACTGCAGGATCCAGAAACTTTTTCTTGTTTTGATTAATCTCGATATGATATGCCAATATATTCCATTGTTTCATGAGTCCTCCTTGATGTATCTTTTGAACAGTTTGCATCATCCAATATCGGTTGTTGGTTAATATAACTAGAAACCATGGCTTTGGATCTTCGTCCTCTTGTACATATAAGCATTTTACAGACGGTCCATACGAATCTTTATAAAATTGATTAGCCCGAGCCGAAAACCAATCGTTCCAACGAGCTTGTTCGGTCCATCCTAATCTCCGAACAATATAGTCGTACTCGCTTAGATTATTGGTCCTCCGTAAATACGGTACACCGACTGAACCATCCTCCATTCTAAATCCTGCTTCCAGAAATTCGTTTATTGTTTTAAAGGGCTTTACTTTCTCCTCTACTATTGTAAGCCCAATAATATTATTTTGATAAATTGAACAAAAGAAAAAACCTGCAAACATGTAAAAATAAATAATGCGATACTTTAGTGTCAATTTGATTCCAGAGCAAGAGAGCACACAAAAAACTTCCACAACGAAATATGCCAGCTTTCCAGTATAACTTAAAACTCCATCAAGTCCTGCACATAAAGTGTGAACGAACACTATAGCTAACCAGCTCATTCCCATTAGTGCCCACAGGTTTGAAGGCATTGGCCGTACAAAAGTGTCAAAGCCCAACTGCAAAGTTTTATTTCTAAGTTTACTGTCCACGCAGTAGTGATATGAATTCCCAGAATAATATTGAAGGTACATCCCTTCAGACCATTCAGATCTGAAATTCTCTATATAATCATTTGAGTACAATGACCTGCTAAGTTCACTTGGTCGTTTTATGTATGTAACATTGTGAATTTTGGACACCTCACTAGCCAGCATTTTTTTCGACCAACAATACTGAACAGATTTCATATCTTTGTAGCTACGTGTTTTGAGCATTTTGTCACACATGAACTCTTTTCGTCGACTTGATTCGTAAAACGTTTGTGTTGCATATGTAACATGTGCTGGTATTTCTTTATTCAATGAGTTGGAAAAACAGTTCTTGTGAGTTTGCCGAAGTTGAGGTACGTTGAAGTTCAAAATTTGAATACTGTTAGAGAGTAAATCAATTGACTTGTGAAAACACCTATCACTGCTTGGTATATTTGTTTGGGTAAAAACAATTAGCTTTTTAAGTGTAACCAATATTTTTAAAGCTGGAGTTTCCAAAACATCTTGATAAAGCTCACTTGCTCTATCAGTTCCTAAAGCTTTATTGCACTGTATGGAATTAATTTTGTGCTCATTTTCGTAATCAATCATTAGAACGACAGTTTCAGTGGCCTTTAATAATGTTTCCATGGCAACGTATGCTGTTCTGTTTTTTCCTGTGAGAAGATGATGATATTGCACAACAATAAGCTTTGCTGGTTGTACATAACGAAAATATGTGTAGTTTGCTTTATCGCTGTAGTTTTTGGAGAGCACAATTTGCTGAATGCAGTTCTGATGGCTTGGATTGGAAAATGGTATAATTACGCCGTAGAAATATAAAATAAGGCTATCACATTCTCCATCAAGTGCTAAAGAGTACTTTTTAACATAATCAATTACCGATTCTACAGAAGAATCAATTACCAAATAAAACGTTAGTACAAAAACCCACTTCATCTTGAAATAATGTTTTTTGTTGTACTTTGCTTCGGGTAGAATTAATTTCATGTATTTTTCAACAATGTTTATCTAAAAAACCTTAAACCATTTTATTATGTGACTCTAAAATACTGCTCGCGATCATACAAATTTGAAACAAAACTAAAAAGATACTTTTCTCACAAATACGTTGAATTTGGATAAAAGCAAAACTATTTCTGAAATGAATAAAGAATGCGTACAAGCTACCTCCAATACGCACGTTAGACGTATGTTGGCGTGGAAAATAACTGACGAGACAAATTAAATGGCGAAGTAGGCTTTCAGGTTAGTTATGACGCAATTTCGAAAATTTTAATATTGGCAGTTTTGGTAAAATGTAATTGGTTTCATAATTAGCCTTCAAAGCTGTTTTTCACTGGTAGCAGATAATAGATTGTGCCTGGGTTAAATATTATATACATGCTTATTTTTCATCGTTTGTTTTTCACTGCTTGGAAGAAAAACAAAAAAATATTATAGTAGGTTAATAACTAACGTGTTGTTGGTTCATGGGGAAATTCCAAAACAAACAATAATTTAAGTGAACTTCAACTTATATTAATGAAAACATTCCTGTTCTCGAGTAATATTAATGGTCATGTGAAAGGCTCGTAGTGAAAAAGGTTCTTAAATAATAATACGAATTGGTCAGGGCCATACACTACGGCCCCATAGGTTGAACAGGTAGAGGCACTCAATCCTGTTACACTAATGAATTAAAATTGGTTTTAAGAAAAACAAAAACAAGTTGATAAAAACACACATACAAGAAACATTATTAAAGTGTGAGTTGGCTATAGCAAAACGAAATGCAGATTAGATGATAGTTTTTATCGTCTATTACGAATTTGAAGACATTTCGATGCAAAAGTAACATCTCGTTCTTGCTTAAATAATATTCTTACCCCCGACATTATACGGGTTTCCGTCACTAATTGAGTTTTCGATGACTTACAATTAATCAACTTTTATAAACTATTTAACCATGTCTGATTATAAATTAACTTATACGATTTTCTAAATAAATACATGTAAAAATTAAATGATATTCTATGCAATTAAATTTCTTGATGTTTCGAAAATTTCTACTCCCACTACTCGAATTGCCATTCATTGGCTGATAAAATCTAGACCCGATGCATTCAATAAAGTATAAAGACTTACTCCCAAAGCCCCTTTTCAGTAATCTTAGAAAAAAATATTTATAGATTGTCTAAATTAATGTAGTTTCTAAATGAAAATCACTTTCAAGAGAAATATTTACACATACATATAGAACATTTGGACTGATTTTCCATTCCGACTTTAATCCTAATTTCCATTGACGGTTTCAGATGTAGGGTTTAGTAAGATGGCGTTGGATTTCTAGAATCATAAGGGAATAGTTAGGTAAACTCATCATCGTGATCTCTTAAGTCTAATCATACTAAGCCAACCATGATCAATAAATATTAAAACCAAGCTGAATAAACCAGCATTAAATTGATATATTAACATGTCTATACATTTCTCAATCTGAAGTCTCAAAATGAACCACAACAAGATAGGAATAGTAGCAGTCAGCATTGACATGCAAACAAATCGCAGTGGTGGAACATACTTTAATGTATACTCATGCATGTGTCGCTTCGTTTTTGTATCTTGTGAGCAATTAAATTCAATTATGTTATTTTTGCATGTTATTTTCCAGTCAGTTTTTTTAAGCCATAAATGTTTGTATTTGCAAAAAGAATACATAAGACAGTACACTTATCTCACTACCATAATCGCCTAAACATCCACTCAATTTACCAACCCTATGTCATCACATTTGTTTACGTAATTCATTTTAATTCTTCACATAATGAAATATGAACACACAGGATATCAATATCTGTTTAGATAAATAAATAATTTTCTTCTTGCCATTTAGTACACATATTGAATATGTAGTGACTGAGCAAGTAACAGTGGACAGCATGAATATCCTGTATGACAGCAATAGTTTACTCAAGATCCATATTGTCTGATTAGTTTGAAATGAACGCTACATACAGTGACAAGCTTTGTTTGCTTTTCGCCCATAATTTGTCCAAGTTTCTATTTTCAGCCATGCCATCTCAAAGCTGGGTGTTTTCAATAAAATTCCACTTTTTGTGGTGTTTCCTCATTTTAAACCTGTTTCCTGAATCACATCAACTCGCTAATTCGTCAGTGGCATCATGTGACACTTTTGGGACGTGTTCCCAAAAATGTGTCATGATAAGAGATAATCCAAGTTGCTCCTGTGTTGATGGATTTCAATTAAAAGCTGACAACAAAACGTGTATCCCAAATGGTAAATCAATGTAATGTTCGATTCGATGTTTCACTATATTCGTTTTCAAAGTAAACTGAGTTGTACATTTTCTATATTTTAGATCCAAACTTTCTACTACTATTTACTGGAAACCAGTACATTCGGTCTTTAAATGCAACTGGGTACAATTCGACCAATTTGGATGTAAACCAACCAATAAATGTCATTAGGACAGGGAGCGACTCGGAATTTTTAGCAAGTGACGTGAAGAATAATGTCGTTTACTGGACCGACCCTTCTTACGAACATAAAGGAGTTTATAAAACTAGCTTAGATGACCCCGCAAACTCACATCTCCTTGTTGATACAGGTATATACTTCCCAAAGAACATTGCATTAGACTGGATTACCGGAAATATTTACTTTATTGACTCAACGCTGAACATAATTGCTGTCTGTGCTATCAGCATAACTGAATGCGCTACAGTGATACAAGGAACAAAGAATCAATATCAAAACATATTAGACATTGCACTTCATCCAAATGAAGGGTAAATACTGGAAACAAACGAATAAGAAATAAATTGTATAAACTTACGGGTTTTCTAGGAACACATTTTTTTTACATTTAGTTTCTAACTTTTAATTGCAGCATCATGTTTTGGGCAGAGAGGGAAGCAAAAGCTATTAAAACAGCTGGAATGGATGGAAGCAACATTACGGCAATAGTACTGAACATAAATTCGCCCCAATGTATCACAGTCGACGAAACAAACTCACGACTTTATTGGGTGAATATAATGTATGAAACTGTTGAAAGCACACAATTTGATGGAAGTGGAAGGCAGAGCATGATTGCATGGATAGCAAACGCTTTCGGATTTGCTAGTTTTGCAGACATTATATTTTGCAGTCATTATGATAGTAATGTGATCATGGTAAGTTTTGTTGTATTAAAAAATATACATTAAAACATCTTTCTCAACATTTTGTCTTTGCGGACGCCGGCGGCGATATCTTATATTGACATTTTGATTAATTGTTTTGCTTACAAAGGCCATGAACAGGTTTGGAGGACCTGTAACTCCAATTTATGATGGAGATAAAGACTCGTGGCGGCTGCACGTTATGCATATCACCAAACAACTAAGGTTACGATCAAACTCATGTCAAAACTCGCCATGCACTCACATATGTGCTTTGGCAGGAAACACGTTTGAGTGTCTCTGTCCAGTGAAAATGCTAAAGAATGGGAATACATGCATAGGTATGCTGTTCACACAACGGGTGTTTATATGATATATTCTTTGTCCGAAGATTTATAGAAAAAGTTTTTTCTTTATTGAGATGACGACAAAGTGACCAAACTACTAGTTGCCCAACAAAATATTTTGCTAAGCACAAGGATTGGGACAATTGGAAGAGATGTTTTTGAACGGATTCGTTTACCTTCACAAATTAGAATGATAAAAGCGCTTGTTTATTATCCAATGAATAAATCAGTGATTATTAGTGAGGACACGTTGAACATTATAGTGGAGTACAAAATGGAAACAGAGGAATACACAGTGCTGTTAAATGATGATGTGGTCAACGTGACACTAATGGAAATCGGTATGATTGCTATGCTAGTATTTTTTACGAATTTTGAAGCATTTTTCTAAGAATCACTATATTGAATACGTAAGTTTTAATTTTATGAAGACATTATTGGAGAAAATCTAATTTGGTTTGATGCCGGCAAGCAGACAATTGAAGTGATGTCACTAATAACTAGGGCAAGAATGGTTTTGGTGAAAGATGCTAAAAACCTGGATGACATGCTTTTTGTTCCGGAGCATGGGCAAGTGACACTTGACAGTATAGAAAAATATTAGCAAGTACTCAAATATTTAAATTATTATTTACTTAGTGCAATTTTTTCTAAAAATATATACAGAATGCTGTACATTTCAAAGGTGGACGAGACAGGAAGTTATGCTGAAATTTTTAAAATGAATTTGAATCCCAGTTTAGCGAAAGAGTTAATTGAAAGATTCCCAATTGACGTGGCACCGCTCCATTTGGTATTCCAACAAGAAAAGAATGTTATTGCTGTGTAAGTTATATAACTTTAGTTCTGATTGGACCTGTGTGTATTTTATGTAACTATGATAACAAATTTTACTTTGTCAATTTCAGAGCATTTTTGAACAAAACGTTTTTTTATAGAACAGTGATAAGAAACATATTGCCTCCTGATAACTTCGATACCGATTCATACACGGTTCAACATTTCCTGATGGATGTGGTTCAAACTAAAAATCGAATTATTTGGGTTCATGAAACAGACGAAGTGATTATTCAAACTACAGAATATTCAAAAGTATCTACTGAAGTGTTAAAAACTAATTTCAATTTGTCAAATAACCCATCATCTTTTCCACCCAAAAAGTTTCTCGTCGCGATAGACAGGAATTTGGATAACTTTCAGCAACTTCGAATGAAGCAGAAGCATCAATGCTCTCCGGAAAATTTGCACAGAAAGACTTGCTCACACATTTGCCTACCTGGCAATAGTAAATTTTCGGGGGAGTGTCAATGTCCAGCTAATCTTAATTTGAGTACGGATGGACTGAATTGCATTGGTGAAGAAACTCAAAGTGAAACTAGTACGATCATTTTAGTACTACTTATAATCATAGTTATAATTCTTGTTGTTGTGGGCATTACTGCGTATCTGGTAATAAAACGGAGCCAAAACACTCAGGTTTCTGGGATTCGACAACCTCATGTAGAAAACAGCTTTTCTCAACTTTTTAATTTGTGAAAAACTGAGTTTGACTGTTGTAAGAATTCGTATTGTTGATGCTTCCTTCTGCTTATATATTTTTAGTTAATACAATCACTTGATATAACAAATAAAATAATTGGTAAATTAAGATTTCTACATTTGCAGTGTTTTTGCATGTACTTTTTGCAATGCTAATGTTATGATAATGAGAATGGTCACGCATCCATACCATTCTCAAGATATCTTCTAAAGTCGTCTAATTTTGAGTAATTATATAATAATGCTCGGACTTATACCATTAAAAATTTTAATGTAAAGAGTTGCAAGTGAAAGTAAAAACAAAAGACTAAATTAGCAAACAGTACAGCTAGACGAATCGCTAGATGGGGCACCCTGAAGCAGCACAATTTCAAATGTAAACACCACACTGATGATCTGCAATAAAAAGGGTTTGGTGACCACAAAGCAGTCCAAGCCGGTAAAACCAAGTAGTGGGCCAATTGTCACCTTTTTATCCAATCGGAAAATCTAAATTAGGCCCCAGAAAATACACATGTACATATTTATACTTCATATAAAGCAGCATGCTTTCACAGTTTGAAAAATTCATTTAGACAGTTACCTCATCAGTGTATTGATCCGTTGGGCATTCTTGAATAACTTCCCGAATCTTGTGAGCGTATGAACTTACTCTTGCTGCACAAATAGAGAGAATGTACATCCGTATGATAATGTGAAGGAAGGACCATGGGGCATAGATAGAATGGACAAGACTTGTTTTCGAAATGTCCATCGTTAGACCGTCAAGCAGCTATATTAGCATAAAAGTTAACTCAAAATTTATTCGTTGGAAGTGTTAAGTAGTTAGTTTTTACTAGAATAGCTTGCATACCTGATTGCAAATGTAAAAGATGTTAACGGCATATGACCCGAATATTAGAGGCGAAAAAAAGCTTTCCATTTGATCGAGAAGGAAACATAATTGCTTGTGGTCGTAAACAATCTGAGTCCAATTGTTTCCTTTGAAACCTGTACTCGTCCCATTTTTCAAAGGCTTTACCAGTTTTTCCTTAGCCAATTTATAGAGCATTTTAAATTTAAAGTACATTGCCCTTGAAAATATAGCTATCATTATATCCATATAATTCCAACCATATAGAATACACTTATGTTGGATAAATGTAATAACGGCCAAAAAATTGTTAGATGCCAGAAAATTGGCCCAGGGTTCATGCAATCGGTTGTAATAGATTTCCAAAGAGGACAAGCTTGAACTGTGGTTCAATAAGTGTGGTTCAGTTATAATGTCCCGAAATGGAACAAATTGAAGATGCCATACAAAGTTTTCAAAGAAGGCTGACGTCATAATTAGTACTGTTATCAGAATCGAGTCACGTTTTAAGTGCCGATCAGGTAACCCAAAGTTTACCTTTGTTTTAGACCAACAGTCGAACAAAGAAAATAACTTTTTCCCTCGGAGAATAAAGTTGAGATATCTTGAATTATAAAAAGATTTACATTTTAATGCGGCTTTGTTCTATTCTTAGAATTCTTAGTTTACTTACATTAGCCATGACCAAAAGAACTGAATTGTTGCTCCGAAGGATTGTGCTATTTCGAATGCATTTCTTTTCGAACGATAGCGCATCATATGAATCATGCCAAAAGTAAGGTTTACAGTAAGCACGGCTAGTACTATGAAAGAAATAATTGCTGCGGGTCTTCTGGGACTAAAACAGTAACAAAATTATTATTGCTTTCCGATAATAATATTGATTTGTAATTGATTCTGATAGACTTACTTAAAATACAAGTTATTATGTGATGGCGGTCTGGTGAAAACTCCTGAGAAAGGTATAATTCCAAACAGACGACCGAAAATAAAGAAAAATCTCAAGTGCTGAAACAAGTCGTCGACCTCTATTTCCTTTTCATCATCTCTGGGGAATGCACCTGATTGTTTTGGTAAGAGTACTGATACTTCCGATAACATGGATCTGATTGTTAAGGATTGACAACGTGGCATTGTTGTATCCTTTGAATCCTTTGTGCCCTTCCAGAAGGTTAGTTGGTTGGCCTTCATTTTGGCCTGAAATGTTGTCTTATTTAGACTAGTTCCAGAGCACAACTAAACAGTAACTTTGAATACCACAGGGTTTTACTAGTAGCGTGTCTTCAATTTTGGTTTGGCTGTGGGTGGACATGTATTTAAAATTACAAGCATATGCAATAATTGACATTTGCATTAGCATTTCAACTAAAACGACATGATATAAAATTAGTGCCAGTTTAGATTGACATCTTTATGCTTTTAACCTGTAATCAGTGGTTAAAACAAAGGAGACATGTAATAGTTTTTAAGCAAGATTTAACAATAATGCTGAAGATGTAAATAGTAGCTAAAATATTAAGTTATCAATTTATTTGCACACTGAATTGATTGTGACAATTTTCAATGTGGGTATGTTTTCTAGAAATTTTACAATTTAAGTTATTACTGTAGCGCTGCGCTGACAATCAATAATCTTACGTGACCAGGTATTTTGTTAACAATTCAGTTTTCTGTGAAAGAATAAAATATTACTGGGAAATTGAAGAAGGTCTAAACGAGATCTTATGCAAAAAAATCTTTCATCAGCCAAGACTGCGGAGAGTATGTGTATTTTTGTTCATTCTCGAAAATATTTTAATATAATACATTAACAGTTTGGATAAATCACTTCATGTCTTTCAGTTGAAATTAAAATCCTAAAAATTTTAAAGTTGTATATTTTCTTAATAAATTTAAAAATGTCGATACTAAATAAAGTGGAAAAACGTTTGAAACGAAAATAGATGCCGTTGGGTAAAATAAAATATTTTTTTATGGAAGTGCAATCAAGTGATAATTAACTATAACTTATATTGTCCATTTTCGAATTTATTGTAGTATTGTAATATTAACTGTTGTGGCATATGAATATTATTTAGTTATTGGGGTGTCTAATGTAGAAGCTATGCAAATGAAAGTGAAATATTTACTAAACAAACAAGAATTCCTGCTTGTCGAATCACTAGACGGGACTCCCTGGAGCAGCACAATTTCAAATGTACATACCACACTAATGATTTGCCATAAAAATGGCTTTGTGACTACAAAGCAGCCTAGACCCGTGAATCCAAGTAGTGGGCAACTTTTCACTTTTGTGCTAATCGAGTTAAAAGATTTTAATACTCTTCGTTTACCTTAATTAGGCCATATATATATTATTAACTCTAAAATAAACATAGACCATAGCAGTATATTAATTATCTCTTCACCCATATCGAATGTGACTGGCTTTTTCTAAAATGACACTTCAGAAGTACAGACTCACACATAATTCTCACGTACGACATTATCGAAAAGTATGCAGTTGCCAAGGATCTTATTAAAATTCCACCTGACCATAAATCAAATGACAATTTTTCCATAATCCATACAACCAAACACACACTCAGCAGAACCGCATGCACATAAAAAACCACAATAATGTTGTCACTTGTACTAAGCACAGATGGACTATCAACATTCAAACTACCATAATCAAACATATTTTTCAAAGCTTTACACCAAACATCCCATGCCTTCCATTGCATCCCAATACCAGATTCCTGCATTACCGACATTCTTCGAAGTACATACTTAATTGGCATATTTACTCGCCAAAGTGTCCATCCAATTCTTGTAGGCATTAAACTCTCTCTTCCAGTTGTCACAATATTGTGTACATGTTCTTGTGAAAAGGAATGATTACCAGTTCGCAATTTAGTCCTTAACATAACCTCAGCTACTTTAAGTTCAGATTTCCAACTCACAAACGCCTTTCTATCGCATGAACTAATTTTATCAATGTAAGTTTCTGTACTCTTTTCAGCCTCATTGTATACTTCCCTATTTGTCAGCTTTTTTGTAATGTTCAAAATCTCCTGATACTTTCTACTAAAATATTTTTCCTCGGCGCCACCAAAAAGAAATTTGAGTAAATGCCATTCATATGGGTCGTCAAAGTTATTATACAATTTAGGATGAAACTTCATCACATATTTATGCGTCATCACAAAAACGGACTGGCAGTACAGACAAAAGTTTCCACTCACCAAGTCCGAGAACATTTCAGGTTTAGCGGAAGGTAATGGTTGGGTTAAATCGGTAATATTTTGTCCCTTGTAACCATTACTTAATATAACGGATGCAAGTACCCAACCACCAGACAAAAAGTACAAATAACTTTGTCCATTCACATTCCCAGCAGTATCATTGCCCTGCTCCAAAGATATATCTATGGGCATACACAGTTGTGTCACTAAACTTTCATAAACACAAAACGTAAATAGTTTTCTTATGGCAATAAACACTAGTAGCGTCACACAAACAGTGACGAGATACCAAACCCAAATCCAATCATCAAAACCCGAAATATAACCTAGTAGAGAAAAACGTCCTAAAGAAACTCCGCCGCATGTGAGAAATCCAAGTGTTTCTTCAGTGAGAGCCATTTGAGTGGAATGATAAGTCATAAAAAAGAGTTTATTTTCGGTTACTTCATATCGTTCTGGGAGATCCACTAGAAAATCTTGATAGTCTTTCACAAACATCTCATAAACCAAAATCATGTCTGCATTCATCCAAGTTTGATAGTTAATAAAACCTGGTCTATTCTTCTTGGTACTGTAGAATGTTTTCATGTAGAATTTCAGCTTGTGAAACTCAAAGGTATCCTGTTTATTATCAAAGCATTCCCAAAGCAGGAAGCCAACGTAAGTGTCGTTGAGGTCGTCCGGAAGTGCCCAATCGAACGATTCAATAATTTGGCGTGTTTTAGTCGATCCAGAACCGAAAGTATGTACGTTAACCTTCCATAAACTGAGTTGAGAAAAGTAATCCAAGTGTGTTTTGAAGTAGGTGTATATGGTTGTTATATTCGTATTAATGATAGACACCACCAAACTTGTAAAATGATTGGATACTGCTGTAGGAATTATGTATTCGTCACGTGTTATTGTTCTCACCCACAAGTTAGCCAAGTCAACATTATTTTTTTCCGTGGTTACTAAAATTTGGTAAACATTAAATTTTTCCAATGTAGAAACTCCGTAATATCCGGGTATTGATTCTTCAGTTTCTTCCAGTAGATGATATGAACAAAGCTGATCATTATAACATAGCTGTGTTGGAAAGAGTAGGTTTTCGAATCCCTGTGGTATAAAAAGACATTTGAAATCTTTGCATATTTCGTGTTTCTTTTGTGTTTTTAGATGGCTTGGTAGAGAGTTGTGAATAGATGTCAAAACGTTGTCTAGGTTGACATATATTTGAAGAGCGCACTTGTACAAAATGGTATTTGGAAGGAAATAATATGCATAATACATATTAGGTCGTATGCGTTTATACCGTGAATATTTGATATTCGCATATAAAGTAAATAAACTTAATACAACGGGATACCTGAAGGGTTTTAAATTTTCCAAGGGTGCCGGTTGAGATGCGGGCTCATAATCAATAAGAAAGAAATTAAAGGTTGTGATGTGAATTAAGCAATCTGGGAATGCATCAAGGATAGGGTTTATGTCGATTGTTGATGTTGTTGTTGTTGATGTGCTTGTTTGGATGAGTGAAAATAATATTACGTAGAGACTGAAATCCATTTTCGGCTACAGTTTCTATATTTGATTATATACTAAAAAAGTATGATTTGCCAGGGAAGGAGATATTTTTGCAAAGCTATAGGCAAATAGAAAACAAATATTGATTTTTTTAACCGGGAAGGTTACGGTGCCTTATTTCGTTATTTCGTTACAATTGTGTACTTGATTCGATATTAGTAACGAAATTGCTTGGGTGTAAAGTCAGCAACGGTCCAAAAATAAGAAATAAACCATAAACTTTATTGAAAACCTAGAGTTATCTTCTGTTAGACTTAAGTGACTTACTGAAATATTGTCTTTGTCACAAATAATAATTAAGCATAGTAATCTGGTATGTATCTTTGTTAAATTTAAAAGAAATTGATCTCAAGATCCCCCTATATTTCAATCTCTTCAAATTTTGTAATATTTTTTACAGAGACAACTATCACCATCGGTCCAACAATAAGAAATTAACCTCTTATTGGTAAGAAACGTGATATTTAAAAAAATATATACATCTATGTAAAATATGTGTAAGAGCAATGCTCCTGGTAGCCACAGGGATTTCCGGTAATTAATTAATGGTTTTTAACTCGTTCAAGATTAGTACCACATTACGTTGATTATTGCTTAGATAAATTAAAATGCTGCAAATATGGTAAAATTTGTGTCATTTATATGTCTACAACTTTAATGCATAAGCTAGATGTTATAGTGCATTATTAGTTATCTAGGCATATATTACGTTCCATTTGACCTAATTTAGTGATGTAAGTGTTTTCTCCGAGGCGAGTTTGAATAAACACCGTATTGTCTATAGAGGTTCTCCACACAAGTTTATGAGGGGGCTCATATTGCCCTCATAAGATATACACCTCATATTTTATGAGCTGCATATCTATTCTGGCTTCTGATTGGTTGAGCTGGTTTATGCAAGCCTCATAAGTTTATACTAGTCCGAGGCATGTTTGTTTGCATAAACTTGGACACAACGGCCCGGAGCTTGGTTGTCATGAACTCCTGTACTATTTTGTTGCCATGTACTGAATTTTTGAAAGTTGTTTATTTTAGTGAGCAGTTGCAAACCAGCACAGCTGATTATAAAATACACATTTATACAAAGTCGCTCCGCAAATATGTTTATGCAGTTATGATGATACTCAATATACAGATAAACACATTTTGGGGAGAAGGTCTTATATGTTAATTTGTTATGAGTCTATTATAGTTAATTTGTTAAATAGAATAGGTACCACCATTAACTAACCAGATTCCTTTTATAACATTAAATTTCGAGTTCAAAAAGTCTACGGAAAAAAACTATTTACTATAGAGCAATTATGTTCAATAAATTCACCATCGGTAAAGAATTAGCAAATTAAACCAGTTAACCTAAAATTCATTAAAGACCTACGCTCGTGGCAGGCATACGATAGTTTTACTAATTAATAAAAGCTTTTTACTTTTATAAGACAAGTACTACATTAGACTGATTACTTCTTACTTAAACTAACACCCTGGAAACATGGCTACAAATATGACATTATTATTCATCTTTAAGGCAAAGTTGGCGCGTGCGGTTATCGCTTAGTTATTACTATTTACAATTGTTTGGGCATTATGCTTGCCCTACTACTACAGAGAAGAATACTTAAACGTTGGACCTCATTTCCGGCACACTTACAATAACCTACATGCTCATGACATGCTAAACTAGTTTGTTAACCGAATATACTTATTAGAACTTGTTTAATGCGATTTGGTCTCTTATGTAACATCGTAACACTACAATCTGATTCTTCCAGTGTGTCATAAAATTTGAATACGGAATATATAAGATATTGAATATGACATTTATTCAGACTAATTCCAGAGCAAAACTAAACTGCAGCATTGAACAACCAGTATGTTGCAATCAATGTGTTTACAGCTTTAGTGTTGCTGTCGGTAGACATGTACTTCAAATTACAGGCATGCATGCATTAAGTGTTATTTGTACTATCGCTCGCATCAAAATGATATAACATGTAATAAATACTAGTTCAGATCGACATTTATATGGTATTACTGGTATTAGCACGCATGTTAGAACAAAGTTGACATTTAATTTTAGGCAGCATTCAACAAAAATGATGACAAGATAAACCGTATACGTGATATTTTTATTTTGACTAAAAACAAAAGCATTAAATTATTTTCACAATAAATTGATTTGTGCGAAGTTTGCCATGAAAAGTACTTACTGTAGCGTGGACATATTACACAATTATGTTCGCAACGTTTAAGAGTTTCTTTACTAATTCATCAATCTCTTTTCGATCACTCTGTCCTTTCATGTGCATAACATT
>JAQFZG010002027.1:0-18252 GCA_034695465.1 Entomobrya nicoleti
AAACATTACGTAATCGATCCCAAACATTACGTAATCGATCCCAAACATTACGTAATCGATCCCAAACATTACGTAATTGATCCCAAACATTACGTAATCGATCCCAAACATTATGTAATCGATCCCAAACATTACGTAATCGATCCCAAACATTTCAAATGAATAGTTAAACATTTTGTATTACAGAGAATCCTATTTAAAAGTTTTACTGGGTTTATTTGGTATTACTTAATCAACCTTTTGTACATAAAAAGTACAATTATTTCATGCAACTCCTTCGTTTTTTGAAGCTGTTAATAAACTTTTTGCGATTCTTTTCATTTGTCGCTTTATTCCGCAGAAAAATTGGATCAATTAATTTATGTATTTTCGCTTTTGTTATTTTGTAGTTGCATTTACTTAGAACCGAATGCATTGAACCCATTGTATACAACTCATTGCAGAAAAAAATCAAGCAATTAGTTCGTTTTTTGAAGCCCATGATTTACTTTATGCTTTTCCTATAATTTGAAGCTTTTTTGTACAGTCAGTTGAATTGGAGTTGCTTCAATAAAAATTTAATTTAACTTCCGTTTTGATTTTGTAGTACATAGATTTAAGTGAGTTGTTAGTAATGGCCATTGTTTCTTTATGAAAACTCTTCCTCCACCACCGCTTTATAGTAAATGATTTCGATTTGTTTTCCAACTCTGACTTTTTCCTCCTTGCCATTATTTGAAAACACATTCCATCACAAATTCCAAGTATACATAGTACATGTAATTTGCTCCTTCATCCCAGTCAAACTTGCACAGAATAAATCAAAAACGGTCCATTGAACGGACATAATAATCAGCGATTAGTTACACCAAAAATAGCATATGGCCACCTCATGCATGCATAATAAATAGGTACATTGTACTTTTTAAAAAGTGCAATTTTTCACCACATTAAAAAGTACACACGTAAAAATGTGTATCATAATAATTCACGGAAACAACAACTTGTTATTCTATCATCCGCTCAGATTCATTTTCAGCGTGATCATAAAATCATTACTGCCTCTTCCCCCGCCGCCTGCAAGCATATATAACTCTCTAGAATTTGCATCTTCAAAAACAAATTGTTTTTACAATGGATACAGTTACATGGAGAACAAGCAAACAAACAAAATTCTATTCCTGGCTTGCTAAATCAATTACAATAGCTATGTCTCTTTGTAGTTGTCTAAGCCGATAATGTACTTTGTACTTTTTATGTACCTAACTAACTAGAGACTCTTGATTTAATTTGCTTTAAACCAGATGCGTGCATTGCATAATAATTCATATCTGATGTATTCTTTTGTGATTCATAGTAATTATTTGGGTCTTTAGTGCCATCAAAGTAGTGATCAAAGCAGCTTGTTTAGCTATGAGTTTAAAATTCCCCATTATATCATCATCATAACAAGTCAGATTAGGTGTTATGCAAAAATGAAAGGGTTAAAAATTAGTCCAATTTTAGATTTTAATCCAAATTAATCCCGTTAAAGGATATTTGCCTATCGACAGCAAATTCTGTTAGATAAACACATCTAAATTGTATAAATTCCCAATTTCAAGTCATCATGAAAGTTATGGGTCTTGGGGGGCACTCAGGCTCAATGACATTTCCCATGTCATACGACTCTCAAAGTGAATTTTATGAATTTTCCCTCAACAGAAAAGGGTGGAAGGGGTTGTCCTCTTTGGAAAAGTCGTTATCAGTGTCCTTGGGCGTCGTCTCTACTCTCAGCTTGGCTTTGATGATTGCTGTGATTATTGTAGGAGTCCAATTAAGTAAGTTTTTTTTGTTTATTGCCCTGTCCTTAATTAATTAATTAATTAGTTATTGCACAGGTGAACTCAATAACTTATCTAATTACTCATTTTATTGTTTAGATGAAGAGAACAATTGCAAATTAGTGTCAGCAACTCAACCAACCACGGCTTGCCCTACATTACCTTCAACAACTCCAAAAGATGATCGATGCGATTCCACGGCGAGGCCTAGACCACTTCGTCGGGGTATGACGACAACACCACCACCGCCAGCAACTGAACCTGTTACAGGTGAAGATGGAGGAACAACAGAATCCCAAACAAGCGAATTAAATTCTCAAGTTATCCGAGCATCTCCAGCAGTAGGATCTTCAAAGCCATCATCTTGCCTGGTTTCCGATCAGCATAATAATGCTACAATCTGCTTGACTCCCCAATGTTTTCGAATGGCTGGGAAAATCATGGACAGCATTGACTTTGACGCAAATCCATGTCAAAATTTCTACCAGTTTTCATGTGGAAATTGGATTAAAAGTAGTTCAGGGGATAAAAGTGAAAATGTGAGGAGAAAGCTACTTTTGGAAATCAAGGGTACGTTTTGCTTTGGGCGAATGGCTTTATCGATTTTCACTTCATTCCTATACAAGCCTACAGTCTAGGGCTTCATATAATATATTTTTTCTTCCATTTTCCTTGTAGGCTTATTAGAAACAACGGCGGAAACTTCTTTGAAGAATTCTTCTGCGGAACAAGCAAAAACAAGAGGATTTCGTCTTGCCCAACAATTCTACCATTCTTGCATGCATCCGTTACTGGATGACGAAGTGGCTGTAGCGGAAGTCCGTGTACTTCTCGATACAATGACATCACAACCAGCAGGAATACCAAGTATGCAGAGAGTTGCAATTATTCTGGCAAATATCCGACGTTTCTTAAATGGAAACTATGTTGTTGGAGTGGAGGTTGCTGCGGATGACAAGCAGTCAAAGGAAAATGCGATTTATGTAAGTAAAGCTTGTGAAAACTAATGCCTTTGCAGATGAGCGTTGAAAAAATTTGGGGCATGGTCACCTTCAGTTTTGCGGGTTTAGTTTAAAGCATTTTGATTTGATTTTTTTTGCATGGTCATTGACAAATTTGTCAAAATAGCTGACTCCTCCACAATTTGGATTACCATCCCTTCTTCAAGAACTGGCTATTGATGTGGATCAATCTGATGAGAAAATTCCAATTCTCTACAAAAATCTTGTGCTAAAACTCTGGTCACTTGTTTATCCTGAAGACAGAGATGCAACTAGCTTGGAAAAAATTTGGAGGGATTTCGAGGATTTCGAGGGGAAACTGAAGAGAGTAAGTCTTGTGTAAAACTAGTCAACAATGTAGAAGGAAATCTATTTTTGACATGAGTTGATTTGCTATCCGCATCGCCTTGTCCTTGAGTGTGTGGCCCTTTTTTATGAGAAAATTCCTTACATTTTTTTATCAGATATCTGAACAAAATGATACTCAAGAAGATCCTCAAGAGCAAAATTACAATCTCTTGTCTCAGATGAACAGTACAGACATAAGCCCAACTGTAAGTATTTGATAAGCTTATTTTTCTGTAACATTATGTATTAATGTACGTCATATACATCCGATCTATGTATTGTAAGGCTGTCTATGTAATGAAATATAACATACATTTTTTTCACGGTTAAAAAATAAGATGATTTCATGGCTGACTGGATTAACCAATTCAATTTTAACATCCCCCACAACCACCAACATTACTGCTGAGACAAACAAGGGGAACGAGAAAATACCTAAAGTAATTCTGAAAAATGTTAAATATTTCAAGGAGTTGGAAAATGTTTTGGCGGGGGCTAATTCAGTAACGATAGGTTAGCTAGTATTTAAATATATTTTCTTCAATGGTATTAATGCCGTAAATTATATTGAGTTTACAAAACTACCACACTAAGCATAAAGATTATTTTGAGCCAATGTTCTGATTGGAAATAAATTTTACTTTGACGCATTAATCTTTTACAGGTAACTACTTAAGGCTAAGAATTCTTTTGAGTTATGCACCTCACTCTGGCGAGGTATTCTCCGATTTATTTGCTGGATTCATTAGAAAAGTGGAAGGTACAGAGGGTATTTACAAGCCAAAGTAAGTTTTGTGCATGTTAAATTGTTAGCATAGCATGATCAGTGCATAGATTAGTTGGTACATAATATGTACTTACATCAGGCGTAATAGTGAAATCTATCACATAAACTAAATTTCTAAAATGTACTGATTATTTACACAGATGGCAAACTTGTACAGAAGAAACAAATAATTTGTTTGGCTGGGCCATTTCTCATAGTCTAATTCAATTGTCTGTAAACTCAATGATGGCAATGCAGGTAACCGGAATTGAAAAATTATGAAATGAAAGACTTTGTTTTAAATGGAATATTTCAAGTTTAAAGTTGTGTAACTAATGTGAGTGCATAACTGCATATATTATGCATGTGTAACTTTTAGGATAAGCTGAATGAAACAGCATACTACCTGAAAGACTCTCTTCAAGAATCCATATGCACTGCTCCTTGGATATCCCAAAATGAGACCCGGCTTGCAGGAAAAAGAAAACTGGAGAGCCTTGAAACATTCTTGGGATTTCCAAAGGAATGGTTAGAGGAAGGATTCCAAAGCCCTTCAAACACTTCAACTCTCAATCTCGGAAATTCCTTTGTAGAAAGCTTTTACTCGGATGTAAGTATACATTTTCACACACAGCCTGCTTTGCTTCTCTGGTTGATTACAATAAGTAATTAAATTATAGACATGAGATTCTCTGAGAAAGCGGAGAAAAATGAAGATGTTTCGCTTTGTTCCCTTCTTTGATTATGCTTTTGATGTAGTCCAGCAAGCGAAATAAAAGCTTTTTGTTCTGTTTTGCACGTACTTGTTAAAAAAAACACCATGATTCCTTTTTACTTTTTAGATGAATTTCACAGATGCATTGAATTACTTACAAAATTATGTGGAGACGAGAGTGTGGCTTTCAAGAAAACAGTTGGAGGAAATTCGTGAACCCAGTTTGGCGTCGCAAAATTGCGATGACTCGTAAGTAAAAATAAATTTAATTATAATTACTATCTACTTCCATCCATTTTCAAGTGAAAATTGAACGTGTATATGCTTTACCCTTCCTTCTTTTTTATTCTTAGATGGCCTAAATTCCGGTATCCTTCAAGTTCAAAAGCTTTTTACTCTGAAAAGTTAAATTACTTGGGTAAAAATAACTAAAAATTAGTTTAAAATTTAAACGTGTACTAAATTGCAGTTTAATATTTATTTATACATTTTTAAACTTATTATTTCAGCACTTCCGTTTGGGGTCGTTGACACATCATCATCATCCCTGTTGTCTCTTGTGGGTGACTCAACTTTGGAATTTCCGTAAGCTTTAAACTATTACATTGACATTTAAAGGATTCACTTGAAGTCGTAATGAAATCATTCTTCCAATTACTTGGTTGACTACCTATATTACTCGTTACATCATGCACTTCCATGCAATTTAATTTAATCCGCTTAACAACTTTAATAAGCATGTATATATAATCAATTTGCTTTTTCAGTGCACTTCAATACGGTTCCGTGGGAGTCTTCATGGCACAGCTAATGCTTCAAGGATTTGATGAACAAGGTTGGTTGGTTGTATAATAATTATCCTTCCTACACTCTTCCTGACTATTTAAGTTATGTTCGCATTCAAAAAAAATTGGATAAACTTGTCTTCTTTGTGAAATGAAATGAAAGTGTGAATTTACTAGAATTATGTTCCAATGCTTAGTTCTCTCTTGTGTGTGAATCTGAATTTGTAATGAAAATTTTGTAGTCAAACTCATTATTATGCATACCACGTACGTACGTTAAAACACGTTACATAACATAACATATGTACTCATCTTCTATTTTCTTTTCCATTCCAGGAAGCTACAGAAACGAGTCAGGGAACATTGATCCCTGGTGGGACATTGAAACTAGAGAAAACTACAGAAATCTCTCAGTCTGCTTCTTGGACCAATTTGAAAATAACATGAATTCTCTCTTTGCTGATGACTATAGTAATGATGAACAAGACTTGTCACTTGAATCAGTAGATGATTTAGCAAGTTTGGGACTACAAGATGATCCAACTACGAATGGGAATTCTTCCAACTCCCAAAATGTCACACAGAAAAACATGAGGATGATTGATACTGTAAGTTAAGCAGATTACATAATATGGACTATGGACATGTCAATATAATTAAATTTAATGAGAATCTATGTTGATCAAATTAACATAACATAGTTTTTCCCTCCTTTTCTTCAGATTTCTTCCCAACGGCTTAAGAATAATAACAAGCTTGTTCGAAAACTGATTCTGCAAAATGGAGCCCTTGCCCTTGCATACCGTGCTTATCATTCGCAATTGTTTGAGCAAGAGTTTGATGAAATGTTACTACCGGGACTTGAGAATTTTACACCAGAGCAACTTTTCTTTCTCACTTTTGTACAAGGCCAGTGCTCATCTTTAGCTGGTCAGAGAGCTGCTGGGGAAATGCTGGTGGAAAACATGTTACAAAATTCCATCGAGTTTGCAACGTACTGGAAGTGTCCTCTTCCGGAGGAGGGGAGCACATGTAGAATATTTTAATTTTTAATGCATTATTGTTCCATAGTATTTTATGCTATTGTGTAAGAAATTTTGTACTTAAATTTATGACTGACCTGACAAATATATGAAAATACATTTATGTACATAATGTGATACTAACCATTCTTAATTAAATTATATTATAATTACTTGAGTATAAACATAAAAAAGTAAAAATTTACAGTTTCTTTGTACATAAAAAAATAATAAATAGCTTTTTATTTTGTAGCCTTAAAATTAATAAATTGTTATTAAAAACGCTTTAATTGAAAAATATGTATTTAAAATGTTTTATATTTCTTATATCTTTTTCTAGGAATTCTCGTCTGTTATCACAAAAAAGAGATTTCCGTTTCACTTAACTCAAATGTTAAAAAATATATTGCAAAAATATAAAAATCATAATTTTTTAATTATTCAATTACCAATCTGGGCGTCAATCCCGCAAAAGGATTCCACCAGCTACTCCGCACACTATCTGGCTTATGGCTCCGAATAGGCTTGAGAACGGGGTAAATTGGTCCACCTCCAAGACCGCCCCCATGGCCATGATGTGCTCCAGCATGAGCAAGGCCCCCACCACCTCCAAATCCTCCTCCACCAAATCCCCCACCAATTGGGCCAACACTCCCCGTACCTACACCTGGTAGATAATGATGAGGTGGAGGATTAGGAGGGGGATAAAATGGAGGATAAGGTCTATACCCAGAACCTGGTGTACCTGCCCAACCCCAACCACCACCAGGTATACCACCAACTCCCCCAATTATATCGGGTTTATTACGAACGTAGCCTAATTCTACAAGAAGGGGTTTGGAGGTAAGGGCGGAAGCAGCGCCAAAGGCTGCCAGACCAGCAAGAGGTGCGGCTATTAAGCCGGGATGAATTTGGAGACGAAGACGTTTGCGTTTATAAAAATCTTTGAAAAAAAAAAATTAATCGATATTTTTGGTAGTAAAATTTAATGAACATTTTTTTTAATTAATGAATTTTCTGTGGTTAATTTACCATAAGCAGCATAACCAGGAAGTCCTCTTGTATTAGTACTTGATTCACTTGTAGCTCCTGGCACAGTCCCCTCCCCATTTGATCCTTCGGCGTTTGCAGAGGTAGTTTGTACTTTTCCTGAATCCGTTGTTATACGCTGATAACTAGGTTGGTTTTGATAATACCGATAATAGTCTCCGGAGGGAGAGGATAACGGCGCACTCACCGAATTTCCATAATAGTCTGAACTTGAGCCAACATCATAAAAACCAGGTCCTATAAAGGAGCTGGGTGAAGGATTGTTATTAGGATTACCCTGTAACCTTTTCCATTCATAATACTTTCGAATCTCTTCCTCAGGTATGGATTCAGTATTGCTGCTCTTTTCTAGATTACTAGTATTTCTAGTAGAATCTCCTCCGAGGGAGCCTTTGAGGTCAAAGTAGCCTACAAGATATTCATCATGGGGCCATGCAGGACGACCATGATGGTAAGGGTCTTCATCTAAAACTTGGAAGGCGATTGTTTTCTCGTCTGGTGAGGAGTTCCATCCTAAAAATATGTTTTGTTTGAAGTTGTACGTCAACATATTTAATTATAAGCCTACCACTGATTATTCTCAGAAGAAGATGTGAGGTATTCCTACATGTATTTTTTTCCTTAATAAACTTTAAGAAGAAATTAAATGGGCTTACGTTTTCCATTTTCCTCATAGTTCCATCCACTCGACTTCCTCCGGTCCCTCTCATCCTCATACCTCAACTTCCGGTCGGGATTATAATTTTCCGAGGAATCACTTATTTTCATACTTCTAATATATTCTTGACGCACTTCAGCAACCTCATTGTTCCCATTATCATTATCACCACCACCAAAATTATCCTCAGGGAACAAAAAGTTTCTTTCACTTTTAATTTTCTCCTTTTCAAGTTCAATAATACTGTTACTTTCATCACCCTGCTCTGCTGGGAACAATGAATACACGACAGGTTCCACAATATCACCATTACTACTTGAATCCGAATCCAACGAGAATGTAGAGGAAGAAGAAGATGGAGTCGGAGTTGCAGTGACTATTGATGCCTTTGTCGGGGATTCATCTATCTCCACAGGAGTCCCATTATTATGGTCACTTCTTGTCGGAAACGAAATCTTTGAGTTGTAACAATGGTCAATGCTAAAAGAGAGAATAATGAGAAGGGCCGAAAGCCCATTGTAAAACCCCATTGCTTGGAGCTCCTCTTGTTATCACTGTCCACATTTGACTTGAAGTGCGAGTCTGAGTCTTCTTCTCATCCAATTGCGAAGAGTTGATAACCTTGATAAACTTGAGTTAAAGTTGAAATGTTCATTTAAAAATTTCATTTTCCTATTTTGAGAAAGAAAGTGAAGTTGTATTTTTTTAAATCAACAGTCAACTTAACAAACAATGTTGTAAAAAAAAATTGCAAATCAAAATATAACACACACGCTTGTTGTAACGTAACGTAATAGAAAGTGTACAGGATATACATACACACGTGCGTCAACCTGAAAATTGTCCCTTTTTCTTTATGAAATTGAAATTGTTTTAATTAAAATGCTCGTAGTTAATGTTAATGTTGATTATGATTGTTACCGTGTTTGTTTCAACATAACTGGTAATCATTGTGTTGTGGTGCTATCATCAGATAAGCTTTTGAGGAGAGCGCACTTATTTTAAGGGTCTTGACTTTCACAGGCAACTGCGTCACATACATATAATGTCACATGAGTCATAGTCATGAGTATCTCATTCATATGTTATTAAATTAAGCAGAGACTAGACATTTAACTTGTTAATTTGAGAGAGTTCATGAAGTTCATAGAAAAATTTTGCAAAAGAAGAAATTGAAAGTGAATGACATTTTTCATCCCTTAAAACTCATTTTTGCGAACAAAAGATAATTTTTTGACAGTTTTAAAAATAGAACAATGCAAAAGTTGTTTTCAGGTTGTTAAATGCGATATTGTGCGAAAATGTTGAAGAAACAAAGTATGTGAAGATGTTATAAATTAATGTAATTTTTTATTGCGTATGAAGAAGAAAAAGGGATTAATCTTTATTAGAAAAATAGTTTGTGTGCATGCATGGGTGTGGATGGGTGATCCTCACTCACTCACTCCTCACCTGAAATCAGAGAAACTGTGAATTGCAAAACAATACAAAAGATGAGTTATATGAGAGAGATTTAGAAGAGAAGATGACAATTTGCGTGTTTTCATGCACCAGAAAATGCATCAAGAAGGCTGAAGACTATACTACATACTATGAAGGAAGAGAGTGAAGACAGAAAAGTAAATGCTAGCCAACCAGCCAGCCACGCAGTTATTCTGACGAGATAAGATGATGATTTTTTATGATGATTAAATTATGAACTTTCATAGAAAAAATCAAATGATTTAATTAAAATGAAATATAAAAATGATTAAAAAATTTGCAAGTATAAATTTTATTTTTATATTTGGGCGTTTACTATTCATTAACTCTGTTACAGATAATTACTAAATAGGTTAGTGTAGTAAAATTAATTTAGTATATAATTAAATAAATGTGCCATTGAGATTAGGAATCGCAGAATCCAAATATAAACCACAAATAAATACATGTCATCAAATTCATTTAACTTTTGAAAAGTATCGTACACCGAAAACAAACTACTAGCATCTCTGTCTCTATGCTATCGACCTAGCGACACCAGAAAAACGCACTGATTGAAATTAAAATGCCTTTGGTACTAAAATAATGCATTTTTATTTCAATTCCTTGAATTGGATTTTTCTAAAAAAAAAAAAACTTTTAAAGAAATTATATAAAATGATTACTTCTCGGAAATGTCTTCACATTTTAGGTAATGACGATGACGCATGCGGCATGCATATGTATACTGGGATTAGGGCTAGGACCATTGCTTTGCACCACTTTGCGTCACATTTAGTATACAGCCCATCATAAAAAGTAACGTTCATGGTCTACGAATTTAGTTATGATTACCGGTTCTTTTTCACTTCGCCAAGAGAGCGCGTTATTATGGCAAATTGAGCAAGTAAAGTAGGTACGTTACAAAACATAAAATTTCATGGAAGCATAAAAAGTAATAAAAATAATAGTTTTGCTTTGTGGTACACAATAGAATATTGAGACAATTCCTTGAAAGCAAATTTAATTACCTATTGTCTATTGAATTTATTGGAAATTGAATGGATGTGATGAATGAATCGATTTTAATGAAAAGTAGGACAGTGAGATTTAGTATTTTTGAGAATCAACAAGGTTAAATAAATAATCAACAAGAACAAGGTCTAATAAAAGTAATTTTTGTTGGATGAATTTTGAGTAAATTAATTTTTGTAAGCGGTGATATGTAAGGGGAATATCAAAGTATTGTATTCAAACTTTGGAAAAAAATAATACAAGAGTAAAATTTAAAGGAATTAGGAAATCAGCAGTAAAAATGGGACTGGAAACGTCGAGACTCAGAAGAGCCAAGTCCAGCCTGAGTGCCAGTACGTTAAGTATTGCAGGATTGGGTATCAAAAAGACTAAAAAGCACAGGAAGGTTTTGATACTCAGTTTAGACGCTGCGGGGAAAACCACTTTTTTGTATCGGGTGAAAACTGGAGAGCTGCCGAATACGATTCCTACTATTGGTTAGTCCAACTGCTTAACCTTCAGTCTAATGGCTTACTTTTAATCATATTTAAATGGTTACAGCTTTAAATGGTTAATTCAAAATAATTATTTTGCAGGCTATAATCACGAGCAAATAGAATTCCGTAGCTCTATCTTCGACTTGTGGGACATTGGAGGACAGGATGCAGTGAGGAAGAACTGGGGTAATTATTTCTACAATGTCCAGGTTAACATTTTTAAAAATCAGCTAACTGTTCATAATTCAAATGAAATTTTTAAATTAAATAAATCAAACAAAATTATTTTTATAGGCTGTAATCTTCATCGTCGACTCCAACGATCGTGAACGCATGGACGAAGTCCGTTCTGAACTACTTCGTGTAGAAAAGCTATTGGCTGAGAACAAACGTTCGAATGCAGTGGTTCTGATTCTTGCCAACAAGCAGGTTCGAACACATTAAAAATTAATTTTACTACTTTGCTATTAAAATGTTTTACGGAAATGTGTAAAGTTATGTTTTGTCAATTTCTAGGATTTGCCAGACGCAATGAGCTACCATGATATTCACTCCACCTTGTTCCAAACCAGAACCAAAAATTTCCACTGGGAATTAAAGACATGCTGTAATAAAAGTGGAGAGGGAGTTATTGAAGCTCTGGCGTGGTTACATAAGGAATTGAAAAGGCGTTACAAATAAGATACAACGTCAAATCAAATTTGTTCTCGTTTTTTTTAAACTATGTAACATTTTACTATCATCATGTATCATGATCACTTTTTATTAAAAAATTAAAACATCCGTTAACATTTTTAATATCAATGACTTAACTAAAGACTATGAGAAAATTTGATTGATTTTATTTTCTGACTGAACACCAAGAAATTTGTCAATTATAAATTATTATCAAATAAAAAATACTTCGATATTCATTTCATCTCAAAAAAATGAACACCCCTTCATTTCACAATCAATTTAATTTAAGTACTACGTTACGTTAAAATGTTACAGTTACGCTCCTCCTTCTTCAAATTTAATTTGTCTAAATTGCTTATTAACTTGATCCTGCATCTCCTGTGCTATTTTTCGGTACTGATCAGCCTTTTCTTGACTCATCTGTACTCCTTCACCCTAAAAAGAATAATAAGGAAAAAATAATTAATGAAATTTTCAAAGAGTATTCATGAATTACAACAAAGCATTATGTCTTCTAAATTAGCCTACCTTTTTGTACATTTGTGAAAGATTAGCACACGCATAAACATTTCCTAATTCACAAGCCTTCTTAGAATAATTAAAGGCGTTCTCCATATTCCTCTCCAGCACATTTTCTATTCCAGTTATGTACATGCCACTCAGATAAAAACAGGACATGGCACTATTCAATGAGCAACCCGCTTCAAATCTTTCCCTGGCTAACTGTTGATTACGAGGTACCTGCAGAGCAACACAAACGAAACAGAAAATTAATACCTAATTATAAATCGTAATTACTTACTATAAAAGTCTTTTTGAAATTATTAATTGCATACTGTGGAAGCCTTCGATATCCGCATCAATCCAGAATGTAAACAAGCATCAGGAAATTTGAATTCACATCCTTTATCAAAGCATTCCATAGCCTTCTGGTGATCCTCCTTGAAATCACCTTTTCCACTAAACAAGTAGTTTCCATACTTGAAACAACTGTGTCCATGATTAAACTCCTCACAGTTAACTTTGTACAGTTTGCCGGCTTTCTCAAAGTCTTGTTTGATGGCTTCCATGAAGTCTCCCAGAAGATGACATACTACCACCCAAAAAAAACAATATAAACTAATTATTATCCCTGACCCAGATGCTGACCCAGAAACCAAAATGTGCTTAAATACAAAACATACAACTGTACAAGTAATTTGTAAAAGCTTTAATTTAAATAATTTACCTTCAGGCTTCTTTTCGTGGTAACACCCGAACCGATACTCTGTCCCCAAATTTTCCAAGTACTCCTTCACTTCCGCTTCGTCCTTTAGATTGAAAGCCATCTTAAGTATACCACCAGTAGATAATTAATTTAATTAGTAGTTTAAATGTACAACACTTGATAAATTAATTTCACAAACAGGTTAACTTAATGTTTCCAAAATCGGCATGTTTGGTGCTGGTCACAGAATGGAGTCAGCTGCTCCTAGAAGTGTGTGTGTGTGTTGTGTCGGTCTGTAATATGCTGGGCTGAAGCTGAAACGTGCTTTTTGCTGCTACTGACATGCATGCATGTGCTCAACAAAAAGACGAGTGGAGAGAGATAAGAGAAGAGAGAGAACAGGAAAAATGCATTTTCGCTTGTTCTTGTGCTTTGCTTATGTAACGTTTCACGGTGTTAGGTTATACTTTTTTGAGTGTCGGGTTGGATTTTCTACGGTGTTAGGTTATAGTAAGGTGTTAGGTTAGGTAGTTTTGAGTGTCGGGTTAGGCTTTTTGCGGTGTTAGGTTACTCACTTTACCGTGTTAGGTTATTCTCTCCCAGATTTTACGCTTGGGAGGGATGCCACCCCACACAACACATGCAAAATACCGAATCGGAGGTTTTGAGGCTTTTATTGCGGATTGAAAGTTAACAGAACAAGGAGAAGAATTAATAGTTATATTTAATTTAATTATATAACAATTTATACTTATAATTACAACCATGATTGCGCCAGAAATTAAACAAAATTAACGATTTTTTACATAAAAAATAATAATAATAATTACAATTTACAGTTCATGGTTTTTTGAATACTGACAGTATCATATAAGTAAACTAAACTATGTAGTATGGGATCTCAAAAAGTTGAAGTTCAGCTAATTTAGTTATCTCACTTCTAAAATTCATCACACTTTTAAATAATTAACCATCCCATTAATTTCGTGATTTAAGTTTTAATTCATAAATCTTCATTTAGCCAGTCATCCATCCTAGTCATCCTCCTCGTCCTCACCTTGCCTCACCATAAACCAGAGAGCTAATGGCTTCCTTTCCATTCTTCCATAAATTGATCATCCCTTCACTCGGCTGTCAAAAATAAAATTAAAAACCAAAATGATATTGTGTTTTGTGTTGGACGAAGATTGTGAACTTAAAATTCATTCGTTTCATTAAAGTATTTCGGTTAAAAATAGCACTTACTTGAAATCTTCCGAACAAGTGCAAATTGTTAAGCTGGGGCATTTTCAAAAATGCGTAATGGAAAGACAATTCGGAAACTAGGCGACCATTCATACCGCTCAAAATACCGTAGTGAATAGGCATATTTGATGAGGCTAACATCAGTTTGGACAGTGCTGTTGCAAACAAAGTAGAAAATAATTAATAATTAATTCTAATTTGGGTTTTTGTTGATTTAAAGTTGAATCATGAAAAGAGCATATCAATATCATACCTGTTAAATTCTGAATGGACGGGTAATTGCTGTCTGTTTTCAGTGTGAAACAGTCCCAATAATCCATGTGCTTTCTTAAGCCCTTCGCTATTCCTTTGGGGGCGCCAATAAACAGACCATCCCAAGACTCATACATCATATTATTCCCTCGGACATTTTTCACATTGATAGCCAAGCTGATTAGCTGCCCCATTTCCCTGAAGATGTACTTCAGTCCACAGATTGTCTTGCCACAAACCGTGATATCCAAGTTGCTAACGCAGCTAAATGTCAAATGCACCCTTCGCATTCTTCCCAAGTCGAGAGTTATCGTCGTTTGAAAGTGGTTCACAACATCCTGTTCACTGACCAGCCAGACCTTCAGCTTCTTCACAGTTTTCAAATTCATCCGGTATCTATCAGTGATCTGCTTGAACAAAGCCAGACAGGCTCTTTCCATCTTAAAAGTTGTGAGATTAGGATAGTTGCTGGGAGAGTCCATGTAAAAGTTGTCCTCGCAAAGCCAACTGGGTGATGCCAACGTAATTTTCTCCAAATTTTTGATTGAAGGGGGCATTTTGAACACAGAAGGTCGATTCTCATCCACCGACTGGTATTCCTTTCCACTCAGCTTTATTTCCTTGAGTGTCCCACGATGTCGCAATAAAATTCTGTTGATGATGTGTTGGGGAAAATGTATTTCTGATGCCATTATCTCCAGTTTGGTGAGATTTGCATACATTTCTTTGCTGCTACTTGGAACAAACATTTCCAGGTGCTTGACAAGAACTGGACATTTGATACGCAACGTTGTCAACGATTTTGGAAGGCATAGCAAGTCAAATGAAGATGGAGTCAGATCAGATTCCGCAAGCATGCTTGCTGTGACTTCAAGCTTTTCTAATTTGTGTGTAGAATTGAGAATTTGCTGGATGAAATAGGTGACAGCCATGTTCTCTCGTAAGAAGATGTCTTCAGTTGGATTGTCGTCGTCGTGGTTAGAATGGGAATGCAGAACGAACTTGATGCTGAGTTGCTGCAAATTACGAAGGGAAAACCGAGGGAATAAGAATGGCAAGGTACAGCTTTTCGGAATTGCCAAGTCCAATGACGTCACTCCGGGTCCACATGTCACCAGAAACGTTGAGAGGGTTTTGCGATGTTCAGGTACAAAAAACGATCAGGCAAGACTGAGGCTGATTGGAGGGATGAAGCTTTCAATTCTTTCTGGTTCACAAAACTGTCCAAGATCTCGTGTTCTTGAAGGTTGACGAATGGGCCTCGGGTGTCGGGTGTTGATGACGGATGTGGTGACGTTATAAAGATCGTCACGGTTCCTCCGTAGCATTTGGGATGCGCTGATTAACCAGATCTTTTCGACAAGACGAACATTTGGCAGATCTGCGTAGTTCACTGTGTTATAATCGGATGGATAGATAACATGTTCCAAAATCTTTTCCAGCAACTGCAATAAAAATATTAGAGCATTGGTTTAAGTAATGGAATACTTACGTAATCTTTAAACTTGAAATGCAATTTTACCAAAAGGTTTTCGAAAACCTTGTCCATAGTGTCCTGCAAATGGAGGTCACTTGGCGTGGGCGGCGCCTCCTCAACTAGATGATCACTTGCCATTTTCACTTTCTTCTTAATTTTCATGGCTTCCCTATCTTTCTAATTCGTGGTTTGTAATTCGAAATAAAAAATTCTCCAAAATCAAGTTGAGCGAAATAAGTGTGCAGAATCTTTAAACTGCTCACGCTGCTGAGTAATTATTCGCAGCAAAAAAGGAAAGAAAAAGTACATGGGGTTTTTTAAACTAGCTGTTAGCCATTTGTTGGAGCAAGTTGGGTTTAAATTATATTAGATTCATTTCATCCTGATTATGATCAAAACTCTTAATATGCTTTTCTATTCTCTAAAATTATGAAATGATGAAGACGACAATACAAAAGGAACAGTTCCACCACTATGCATTATCAAATTAAACATTTCTTAATGCATTTACATCGAAACAAGATGCAAAAGTCGTGAAGCCATACTAAGTGCCTAATAACTAAGGTACTAAAACAAACTTCATTAACAAGGGAAACAAAAAGAAGATTTATTGAGCTGACAACAAAAAAGAAAGTTTGAAAGGAACTCAAAGCACAACAACAGTTTGGCATGCCTGAGTTTACAAAAAGTGAAGTAATTTGCTGAGTCTCTGGTTGGCGTGTCCAGAGTAGGCCATTCCGGTGAGGAACGCGAGCTTGTGGGCGTACTGACAAGGAGCAGGCACAGCGATAGTCCCGGACCAGTTGAAGTACATGTGGCACAGCTTGTACGTGATCACTTGGAGTCGATCAGGCTCCATGTTGCTGTCATCGTGGAGCACGTTGTAGGAACAGGGGCTCACGGTCCCCTGTCTGGCAGCACAAGAGATCAAGTAGAAGTCCAGCCTAATTAACGGGAAAAGAAACACATGCATATAAGTCATTATACAAATCTTGGATGCATATTTCTTTAAATCACAAATGCTACTTCATTTACCTTTCTGGCAGAGTGACCACAGAGTCCACGACACATCCTGGAGGTGGGTTGTCGTACGCTTGCTGCTTTGTGAGGAACACTCGAGTGTTGATTCGCTTGCTGACCACAATGTAAGTCAGATTGGTAGCCTTCTGACCAGCGTCCTGGAACACTTTCTCCAGTTCTTTCTGTAATGAGTAGAAGGAGAAGCATGTTGAATTCCTTTTATGCATGAATGTATGATAAACATCACTTCAATTCCAATTAAATTTTAGACAAAGTTACCTGAACTTCTTTAATTTCCACATCGTAAATGTACTTGAGTTGCCCTTCGCCAACTCCGTCGCGGTACACGATGATTCTCTCAGGCAGCACTCCAGCGTTTTCCTCCTGGTAGGCTTTCAAACACTCTGTAAAAAATGGAAAAAACCGAAATGTTAGCAAAATTGACATAGAAAGGAAAATGAATGACAACAGATAGGAATTGACACACTGTTGAAGATGAGTAATGAAAGATGAACTTACTGGCCATGTCCACTCGTAAATTCTGAGCCAAGTCGTTGTTAGTGTGGAAGGTGGAAGTGGTGCTGTAGTACTTGGTAAACTGGTGCGAGAGGGTAGCCACCATGGCGCCGATACTTCCACCCTTGCTCCCCTTGGCTCCATGGTAGACATCGAACCCAACAAACATTGTATTCTTAAGAGGAAGTTTGATGGTCCAGGGCTCTCCTCCCATCTTGGCGTTCATCTGCACCACGACCTTGGTGGCGATAGACATCAATCCCTTGGACGTCACGTTCTTGGAGAGAAAGCACTGACTCGGGATTCCCGCATCCACCGCCAATCGCTTCTTCACGGATGCATACAAGTCCAACTTGTTGTTAGGCAGCACGACGAAGATCATCTGAAGATCAGGAATTTTCTTGGTGATTTCATCCAGATAGCGAGTGTAAGTCTGCGGACGAGTGTCTGCCAACTTGATCCTGAAATAATACATAAAAATCATCATAATTCAAATATCAAATATGACGAATGTGCAAATAGTTTCACGAATGATTCACTTACACTTCTCTCGGGCTGCTCACTTTCATGTTAAGTGGGCTGGCCACTTTGGTCATTGTCTTGACGAGATTGTCCACACCAGCAGCATCGCGCTGTGGAACGAGGAGCGCCCACTTCTGAAGATTCACTGCAGACAACATTTGCTTGGCTGCAAATGGAAAGAAAAAAATCATTTACATTCAACATTAGTTACGCATT